>PVKZ01005769.1:0-46542 GCA_004027375.1 Macroglossus sobrinus
ATTACCCAGAAAAGTAGGTGAGGCAAGGAATTAACATCTGATAAGCACCTCTTATGAGCTAAGCAATTTATATACTTTATCCCATTCAAACTTATTAATTGCATTAAGGGAAGCAGTATGCTATTTATTTCAGACTGTGTGTCTTAAGTAGGGAAATCTAAGCTTGTAATCCTGGTCCTGCCACTTCCTCTCTGTGAGACCCTGTGACCTCAAATTCTTCATCTGAAAAATGGGAGGAAATAATATCCATCTCAAGGATTGTGGGGAGGGGTAATTCATTAATGTATTTAAATCCAAGTGCCTCATCTCCACATGACATGGCAAGGTGTTAAGATGCCTAACATATATGAATGAGACAGACAAGATAAATGCGGGATATATGTTAGCAATAATTTAAAATAATTTATGTGTAAGGATGAAAATTAAAAGAGGACAATTACAGGAGGAAGCTTGTCTCTTCTAATTCCTGAGCTGTCTGAACTATTATGTATTTTTATTTATCCTTCTAAGGGAGGAAGGAGAGATTGTATTAAACTGAGCCTCTGAGAGATTCAGTACCGAGCCCAAGGTCACACAATGACTGGAGAGAACAAGGCAGGACTAGGGACTGCCTGTTCTCAGGACCTGTCCCTGCCCCCCCACCTGGGCCTGGCTCCCCTCAGGAAGCAGACTGGCAGTGATGCAGAGACCTTGTAGACCACATGACAGGGACCAGAGTTGGTGTCCAAGAGACTGGACCGGTGAAGAAGGCTGGGATCAAAGCAAACAACGAGGTGGGGGAGGGGCGCATGGAAGTACGCCGTTAATGAGAAAGGAACACCGTGAAATTGACGCCCCACCCAGAGCACCTGAGAAATTGAACTGCTTATTACAAAGCAAAATCCTAAACCAGGGGAAGGAAGGAAACAAGCACAGGATCAGGAAGAAGGAAGCTAAGGCATGGAGTACGGAGAACGGGACGTCTGTGGCAAGCTCTTCGGAAAAAGCTTCTGATTTGGGATTCTGGAGGGCAGGGGTCTGCAGGCTGGCGGTGGGAGTGGTCGTTACCTACAACAGCTGGAAACAAATGTGTGAGTCTCAGTAGTCACAGAGGATGGGACAGGTGGACGTCTTCCCTCTCAAGGTGGAAAGCAGCCAATTGTGCTGACCCTTCCTCCCATCAGTCAGTTCGTCCAGGGACTTAGGGGGACCTCAGAAAGACAGAGGCAGCTCTCTCTGGGGGTAACCTGGAACATTCTGTCACCTCCCCCAAATCGAGAGAACAAGGGGGCCTCTCAGCCCTCTCTAAGGCGTCCGTTCCGACCTCGGGTGACGGAGCTCCCTGAAATCTGTCCCTGTGCACAGAAGTGGGGGGACTTCTCACAGACCAGCTTGTCGAGAACCACAAACTCTTTTTGACATTCCTGGGGGGTTCTGGGACCCACCCAGACCTCGCTCTGGGAATCCTCGACCTGTCTTTTCCGCACCAGAGGACAGTCCGAGCTCCTAGCAGGGTTACCTGAGGAAGCTTCCCAGCACCTGTGAGACTTGGTTTCCTCATCTGTCAGACAAAGGTCATCGTAGTACTTAAGTCATCCGGTCGCTGTGCATCCTGGGACATCAGGTGGGAAACAGACAGAGCGGAGCCCAGCACTTAGTAAGCGCTCAACCACAGTCAGCTTTGCCAAGGTTATTCTTTTCATCCAGACGGAATTCCAGCAGTCATGGAGATGAGCGAGAAAGATGGACATTAGCACAGGGAGGGGCTAAACAAAGAGCTGCCTTAACGGGAAGAGCAAAAACCCCCAGACATCTGATGGCCGACCACGGGGGCCGGGGACAGGAGAGAAGGCCCAGGTTCCCCCTTTTCTGCAGCATTGTCCTGCGTCTACTCTGACAGTCCACAGTGATGTCCGCGGAGAGTGTGGGGTTCAGTCACCCCAACGTGGATTTCGGCTCTCCCAGTGGCGGGCTCAGGGGCACCAGCAAAGCCCCTTCATCTGTCTGAGCCTCCACGTTCTATAAGATTAAGAAAAACAGATTCTCTGATATGATTATTGGGAAAATTAGAGGCAGTGGATTCCGTATGCACGCCCGCCCTATACTGGGTACCCAACAAATGCCAGCTGCTGTCGTCTGCTTGTCATTCCTTTCATGGTAATAATCTTAATCGTGGCTGGATTTCAAAACCACACACGACCTGCAAGAACAAGAATCTCACCTCCTTTTTTCTCTGTGCTTTTCCCTTTTCGAGAGTGCAGGCCAATTCACCCTGCCTGGCACCCCCACCCTCACCCCACCCCCGCAGCGCCCCGACAGGTAAGAAGCAAACTATAGTCTGAGATTGTAAACTGCCAGCTCTCACGCCTTGCTCTCATCTCTCTCTCTCTCTCTCTCTCTCTCTCCAAAATCTTATCAAATATTAAAAGCTGTGAAATAGGAGGCAGCTTTTTAATCATTTTAATCACAGCATTCCTCAGCCTGCTCAAAAGGGCTCGAAGGAATCGATTCAGAAGTGGTAATTATCCCGGCGGCCCCGTGCCAGGCTCCGGGTCAGCACGGAGCGCCAGGGACAGATGGCAGGCGGTGGGGAGGGCTCCTCCCAGCCGGGGGCACCCAACAGGAGAGGCCTCATGGGAGGAAGTAGGCGAGAGGTCAGCCCAGGTTGGGCGTCAGGTTTCAAATACACACCCAAATCCATTGAAAATCAACTTACTTTTAATACATTCTCCTTAAATGCCAGGTGCTTTTACCTCATTTCGAGCTCATCACCCCCTTTTCTAAGTGAAAAGTTACGTAGTGTCCCAAGGCCCATCGGAAAGCGGCACAGCTTTGCCCAGCTCGGAGCCTGCGCTGTGACCTCTGTGCCTCCATCATTCGTGGGGTCAGCTGCCACGATGTCTGAAGTGCCCTGAGCCCCTTTATCAGCCCCACTGTGTGTCCAGCCAGCGCACCCTCGTCTCTCCTCCCCCATCAGGTTCTTAGTCGCTCTGCCCGACTCCCACTCTCCTCCGGCTCCTGGCATTTATCAGAGCACCTTGGATCCCCAGTGAGTCATTAACCCTTCCCAAGAACCTCTGCCTTACAGCCCAGGTGCCATTTACCTCACTAGTCTCCTTCCTGGAGAGTCCCCTCACCCGCCCGCCTCCGTGCTGCGTACTCTAGGGAGACGTAGCCTCGTGCGGCCCTGGGACATTGTTCTCTCCTCCTGCATTGCACTCCATCTCACCCTCGCTCCATCTCACCCTCCGGGGCTCCAGGCTCACCCTCCGGGGCTCGGCTGAAGCCTCAGTTCTTCCTGAGAAGATTGGCGGCTTCTCGCCAGCTGTTTCTCCCAGTCGGTGCTGCTATGGCTTTCTTCCCATCACAGCGCCCAGCCTTTGTCGGGATGGCTGGTTTGCATCCTGGGATGCCCTCGGCCGGCCAGACCGAAGGAGGACGGAGGGCCGGTCGGCCCGAGTCCTCACTGCGGTCCAGGGCCAAGCACGGTGCCCAGGGCAGAGCAGACACTTGTAGACACTGGCTGAGTGAGTTACCTGAATAACGGGACTTTGCTTACAGGTGGAAGCTAAGGAATAGGGCGGACTATTTAGCGTTGGGCTAGAGGAGGCATGCCAGTGAGAAAAGTTGGCCATTTGCATACAAAATACGGAAGACTATTCTTCACCATCACAAGAAAATATGTCTTCCCTCATTTTCCTTGAAAAATGCATCCCTCTTCATCTATCTTTCATTCCCCCATGTTTAATAGAGATGTGAATACAGAGAACTGTGTCTCCACTCGTAAGACAAATAGCACCCCACGCAGAGTAATAAATGACGACCCAAGCCGTCGACTCGTCGGGAAGATGAAAGGAAGAGGCAGGGGCCATGAGAATGGAGACACACAACCACTGTCGGAAGGGATGAAGGCTGCTTCTCAGCCTCAGGCTGTCACTACCCAGGAAAATGTCCAAACTTGTAAGAGTTACCTCGATTGCACACACACACACACACACACACACACACACGCACACACGCACACACGCACACACGCAAATAAAAATAAAATAAAATAAAGTATAAAATAGAATAGAATAGAATAGAATAAGTAAAATAAAATAAAAACAAAATATAAAATAGAATAGAATAGAATAAAATAAAATAAAATAAAACAAAATATAAAATAGAATAGAATAAAATAAAATAAAATATAAAATAAAATAAAATAAATAAAATATAAAATAGAATAAAATAAAATCTAAAATAAAATAAAATAAAACAAAATATAAAATAGAATAGAATAGAAAATAGAATAAAATAAAATATAAAGTAAAATAAAATAAATAAAATAAAATATAAAATAGAATAAAATAAAATAAAATAAAATAAAATAAAATAAAATAAAATAAAATAAAATAAAATAAAATAAAATAAAATAAAATAAAATAAAATAAAATAAAATAAAATAAAATAAAATAAAATAAAAATAAAATAAAATAAAATAAACAAGCCAAATAAAACATCTGCCGAGACAGTTTGGTCCTTAGTCTGAACCTCGGCATACATTAATTATCCTGCTGATGTAAAGCTCCTTGCAGATGGACCCAAGCGGAACCCCTGACACCCAGAGCCCACCCAATGTCTAGGGTGGTGCACACCCAAAACACTCCCTTGTCAGAATCAAAGTGCTTTTTTGAAGCTTCAGCAAACCCCAGCAAACCTAACCAGGCAGCACTCATAAGACCAAGGCGGACGCCACCTGCCGAGATCACTGGCACGTTCGTTGTCCGTGCTTCCTCTGGGCTGCGGCATCGAACGCTTCCCGTGTCGATGATTAATCGCCTCTCGGTTTTCACCACAAGTTGTACAGTGTTATTGACTGGGACGGAAATATGCGTTTCGGGACTTGGCCTCTGGCACAGATGCGAGTCGTGGGGTGGGGGTGGGGGATGCTGCTGGCACACACGTGGGCTGCGCAGGGTTGGCTGATTCACCCCAGCCCTGAGACTAAATGAGATTCCTACTCCCTGTACCCCCAATTAGCGATGGGGCTCAGGGAAGCTCCAACAGCTACCCAACCACGATCAGCTCTGGTGTTATTAACAGCGATGGTCTATTGAAGGTTTACTATACTCCAAGCACGGTGCATACACTACCTCATCTAAGCCTCATCCCACCCCTAGCCCGTGTGGGGGGGCGAGAGAGCAAGGAGTCTTGGCAGCAGCACATGGCTATTTTATAGAGGAAGTAAATGAGGCACAGAGAGGTTAAGCCCAAGGTCGCGCAGCTCATCAGCGGGGCAGCAGAGAGGCCATCTCAGCATCCAGGGCTCCTGTGCCCTCTCGGGCATGTTGTCTCCTGCCAGCTCTGACTTGAACTCACATGATCTTTTCCAAGCTGGCTGGGCAAGGAGCAATTTTTTTTTTTTCTGCAGAACCTGCAGTTACTACAATGCTTCCTTGGATGGTCTGCAGATATTTCAGGTGCTTTAATTATGCGCCTACTGTGTCCCCCATACTTGCAATCTCACATTTCCTATTTCCTGTTGAGCTGTGCCTGGAGCTTGCTCTCTGGGGGATGTTCCAGCCTCTCAAACTCAAATCCTTAGAGGTATCCTCTGGGGTCTATGTATTCTCAAGGGTAACTTCTCTTTTAAAAGTAATATCTTTTTATATAATAACAATGGAAACATCAATTTAATAGCGCAGATCATCTGTTTTAATCACCTTGTGAACTCTCTCCCGGGAGTCCACAAACCACAGCCTTTGGACCAAATCAACAGCCCTACCTGTTTTTGTGTGGCCTGGAGCCAAGGATGACTTTTCCAGTTTTAAATCACTGAGGCGGGGATTCAAAGAAGTGTAACATAGCATGACACTTGAAAATTACATGAAATTCCAATGTCAGTGTCCATGCTACAGTTTTATGGAAATAGCAGCGCTCACCTGTTTGCATCTTATCTTTAGCTCCTTTTGCAATAGGACAGCAGAGTGGAGTCATTGTAACAGAGACCATGTGACACACAAAGCTGAAAATGTTTCCTGTGGCCCTTGACAGAAAAAGCTCACCGACCACCGAACTGTTCAGTGTGATTAGAGTGTTTGTATTTGCATTGGTGCTTCCAGCCGAGTTGGGTGCCTTGATTATTTTGTTTTGGCTTTTCACTTTTATTGTCATGAGCTAATGAGAAAAACACACACACACACACAAATAGAGAAGGGCTTAGGTATGTAGAGCACCTGCCTGTGCATACATAGAATGTTCTAGTAGTTCTAGGAGGGAGGAGAGAGAGAGAGAGACAGAGCCGTCATAGCATGAGGTAGACAGACAGGCTGACGTGAGATGCTAAGCATAACAACGCCACGCCATCGTCACACGGCAAGTGGCAATTCAACTGCAAGCCAGCCCACTCACGTTAAACTAATGGCGTTAATTTGAAGCTTATTTATTTTGCACTCTTATTGGTGTTTAATTTGTTCCCCCCACCCATTTTATAATTCAATGATAGCTACAGGCATGAGGACTTTATACCTAGCTTTATGTTTGCATGTATTAAGTAACATTACGATAGAAATAATTTAAGCCAACACTTACCGAAATGTTCCCCCTTTAATAGAGAATACGTTACTCAAGTTGGAGCAGGAGCAATGGATACAAGAAATAGCAATTTCATTCGGTCTTTAAACCCGTGTGATCTGCTCTATGTCGCCTCCTGCCACCCTGGCAGAAAATTTAATCGTAGTTATTCAGGGAGGTCCCCACCCCAGTCGGAGAGGAGAGGGGATTGTCAAATAAAGCTTACGTTAGAACTAGCTTCTCCCTTTAGGGTGGTGGCCAGTTTTTAACATGGCTCCTGTGTCTCCATTGCATTTGTGTGTGCCGATCCCTGCTGTCCGGCCCTCAGGCTCTGCTGTTCCTAGTCGCTCAGAATTGCCCCTCGCTTCATCTTCCCTCCTGCTTACGCCCACTCAGCCCCCTTTCCCTTTATCCTCTCTCCTTCCAGACAAAGCACGTGCTATTTTTCTCAAAAAGCGTTTAGAAGCTTCATGCTAGCTCAACTTTCTCGCATAGGGTTGGGTGATGGATTAGGGGAGGACTGCTAACAATTATTGTTCTTCCTTCTTAATAATTCACTTTATTACAACTATTATATAGAAAACATTTTTTTTTTCTTTCCCTGAAACGTTTTACCCGGGCCTTGAAGATTAGAGAATGAATGGAAGCTTTCGATCATCTTTCGAGTTTCCCCATTGTATCAGTTAGTATTGCTGTGTAACAAATCTCTCCAAATGTAACACCTTAAAACAATACAATGTCTTTCGTGCACAAGTCCGTAATTTGTGCTGGGGTTGGCAGGAAGGACTTGTCTCCCACGTGCAGTGAGTTGGGTCCTGACGGGGTCCACTCTCAAGATGGCCCACTCACGTGGCTGGCAAGGAGCTACGGTCATAGGCCCGCTTCTTCTCTATGTAAGCTTCTCCATGGGCTTCTTGTCTGGGGCTCACCGTACACGGTGACTTCAGAGCAGCCAGACTGCTTACATGGTAGCTAAAGGCTTTAAGGGCAGGTACGGCAGTGAGCAAGGCAGAAGCTGTCGCACCTTCCACGGTCTAGCCTCAGAAGTCACATCATGCCACCTCCATCACAGCCTGTTGGCTGGTGGTATTGTGATGAAGCCCACCCAGGTTTGTGGATGAGGCCATTGTCTTTACCTCTCGATGGAAAAGTGAAAAGGTTCTCAGGGAGCATGCAGGTGGCAGCCGTTGTCACAGGCATCTTCGAGAAACATAATCGGTCACACCCAAGATTGCCACAGGATTGATTTTCCGTCCTGCCACCAGCCTCCATCATGTATTAGCTACCTGGGCAAGTAATTTCAATTCTCCCTGCTCCTGTCTCCTCTGCTAAAGTGAGCGCAAAGGGGTACTCCCTCAGGGCAGCGCTGGGACCCCGAAATGAGGTAATATGAAAAAGTTAGCCTGGTGCCTGGCACACAGTACGTGCCTAACGGCTGTCAGCTTCTCCCTCTCTTCCCCGACGTCGCCTCGGTCCACAAGCTCAAAATGGCATTCTTGTTTATCACCCTGGAAGCCTTTTCTCTCGGAAAATCGCATGCGTGTGTGTGTTCATAAATTTACAGGTCACACAGAGATCGTTGTTCAAACACTGGCCTTTTCAAAGTCGATTCTTGTTTCAAAGCTGCCGGCTGTGGGAAGGCGCCCGGCAGGGGTCCTTTTGCCAACACTGGTCCGAAGGGGGAGGAAGATCCGGGCCTCCCTCTGGCGGGGCTGATTGAAGGAAGGGCCACACCAGATGTCTATCCCGGAAGGAGGACTGGCTCCCCGCACCCGTTCCAGTTCCCCCCGAGATTTTCCTGAAAGCCCTTCCGGCTAGCCCAGCTGGGAGCGTTAGCACATAAGATCCCGTGCTTTGGTGAAAAATGTAAACACAGACCTGATTTTTCATTTCAAATGAAGCCAAGCATATTGCTCCCAGCAGATGCCGAGTGACTCAATCTGTCCTCTCGGTTTTGAAGGGAACTGAAGAACAACATGGTAAAATAAAGCAAACAGCACATTTATTGGTTGATAAAATGCTGTTTTAGTCTACCCTGGCATTATACGGTGATTGCTATGCAGTGAACATCTGTTATTAAATCCAGACTTCTGTTGCCTGGATACATTGAGTCAAAAGCTGGAGCTCTGAGAAATCCATTTATGTGTCTGTTGCGTGTGAATGTCAGAGCTCATAGGATGCCTTTGTCTTCATTCTAACCGAATCTTTGAATAAGCAATGTCTCGCTCGTTAATTCTGACTCCAGGCCCATGCTGTTTTCGTGCGAAGTAAAAAGGGTTAAAGAAACAAAGAGACGGGGTTCTCTCAGGTACTCTAAGTCATTTTGTTGGTTAATTTTTTTTTTTGGAGACAGCACGATGTATTTGGGAAAAAAGTAGGACATTTTAAAAAGAATGATTTCCAAACGACCCCATCCTGAGTATCGATGCCAGATCCGTATCAGAGGTGCGTGTGTGTCTTTAAGAACAAAGATGTCCCATGCAGTGTTGCTTAGCCAAAACACGACTGAAAGTCACTAATTGCACACCGATCAGGAGCTTCATGTATACCAAATGGCCAATTGGATCAATTTGATATGGCAAATTCCATGTGATTCCACAGCACGCTTTTTTTCATCCATCCTCAATAGACGTGTTTAGAGTTGTCAACAATATTATTATGCTCCCCTAAAAAAAAAAATGTCTCAGTGAACAGCTTCACACAGGTGTGATTACCTCTTCAGGATAGATCGCTGGACATGGAATCGTTAGGATAAAGTGTACGTTAGAGTATTTATTCATTCCGTCGACGACGGTGTCTTGCGTGGCCAGTACGTGTTAGGCAGGTTCTGCTCTATACACCGGGGTCTCTGTGGTGGACAAAACCTTCTTGGAGCCAACAGAGTGAGAAGGGAGGAAAGAAAACGAAAGGAATCTCATAGACAGCAGGGAATGCTGAGTTGGGGGCTGAGAATGGCAGGAAAACCAGACAGAGCTCTCTGAGTACCACAGAGCAGAGGATATTGGGAGAATCTCTACAGAACTAGCAGTGGTTACGGAGACGTGGGCCTGGGAAAAGCGTTGCGTGTAACTCATTCTCCAAACATGGAATTGAATGCCCACCATATGCCAGGCTGTGTTCCAGGCGGTGAGAACCCAGCAATGAACAAAACCGATCAGGCACCTAAAATAGGGGATGGACGATCAACTAATAAGTTTTAAAAAGTGATAAATGCGCCACGGAAGAACTAAAGAGGGTGGAAGGAGTGGTCTACTTAGACTGGCCAAGGAGAATCTCTCTGCAGAGAGGATATTTGAGCTAAAATATGATTATTGAGAAAGGGATAGTCATGAGTAGATAGATGGAAGAATGAGATTCCAGGCAGAAGGAATAGCAAGAGCAAAAGACCTGAGTTTTGTAGGTTTGGGGAACAGAAAGAAAACTGTGAGTGGAGCCTAGTGAGCTAATTTTCAAATGGATGGCGTACATGTATCGGTCAGCAATTATCACTGTAATGCTGTGTAACAAACCATCCCCAAACTCAGCAGCATATAACAACTAGCTGGGACTAGCAACCAGGTCTGAATCTCTCCAAACCTGATTGTCTTTGTATCCATATTCACTACCTCCCTGTGTTCAACCTGCTCCGAAAGCCACAGCAGCCTCGAAACAGACTGAGTACCTAAGAACTGGTCCTATATCTGGATGCAGTAGCTCTCAAACCCTAATGAGCATGAGAAATACCTATCGAGCTGGTTAAATGTATAGCATCCTAGGCCTCTCACCGCCCCCCCCCCCAGTCTGATTCAGCAGGCCTGGGGAACAAACCAGAAATCTGCCTTTTACAAAATCACTCCAAGTAGTTGCGATGAAGGTGGACCATGGGCCTCACTTGGTGAATCAACAGTGGGAAATGTACCAAGAACAGCCCGGGCAGGCCAGAAAAATGTCCCTGGCTGTAACCCTAAAGGTTAAGCAGAAACCAGCCCTGACGCCACCAGCTGTCAGCGTCACCAAGCACGCCTGGGCAGTGTTAGCACGCACATCCCCTCACTGCGATGCCATCTTGCTGGGCCAGCCTGGGAAAGCCATGAGTTAATGGCATCTCCTGGGTATAAGAAACCTCCCTGAGGGCTTCGTTCCCCCGCTGAGCTCTGCTGGATCCTCCGACATGACAAAGCGAAGGTAGAGGTTCTTCAGACAGCCCCAGAGGTTCCGAGTGGCCTCATCCCCTGCTCAGAGCCGGATCTGGCGGATCTGTCTCTTCGTGTGGAGGTGGGATGACCTGCTGGGCCAGGGCTAAGAGGGGTTCAGAGGCATCGGAGCCCGTGGCAGCCCGGGTGCGCCTTCTCTGATCCTGTCTGAGCGGGGGAGGTGTCCCGAAAGCTCATTATCAGCTCACATTCTTTGCCTGAATCAGCTCTTAAATGCCCTGCAATGAACAGCCCTGAACAGGAAAGAAAAAAAAAAAAAAAACAAACAGACGAGTTTCTTGCAAATTCATAGAAATGCCTGATGCTTTCTGTCAGGCCGGGGTTTAGCCTTCTCTGCACTCACGTGTGATTTTCTGAGTCTTTAAGGAGTGATGGCTACTGGTCTTTTCGGGCATTAATTGCTTGGGGGTGCTACCCTCTGTCTCTCTGCCACCATGCACCGGTCCCTGTCTCACTCTGTAAATGACACCATCGCTCCTAGGGATCTTCCCTAGAAATGCTGCTGGAAAGTGATTTCTTGAGTCTCCACCAACAGAGATGCCATCTCTAGAAAGACAGGTTGATAATAACCAAGACTAATGGAGCATTTCCTGCGTGTACTTTGCATGCAGTAGCCAGCTTGATACTTGGAACAACCCCACAAGGCCAGTACTGTTATGACTCTTATCCCCACATGAAGCAGTGAGGCTCTGAGAAGTCCCTGAGACACAGTCACATAACGTCGAGGTCCAAAGCCAAGTCCTTGGACTCCAGGACCCAGGCCCTCGGCCGCCCCAGCATCCCCACTTCACGCTGCGTTGGGCAGACCAGGCCTGCGTGGCTACCGTCAGGCCGGATGCTGATGTGGACAACTCAGGTATGTCCGGAGCACGGATGCTCAGAACCACTTCACATAAGAAACGGTGACAGGTCCGGAGGAGGTGGTGATCTCATGATAGGACAGAGCAGGAATCAAGAGGCACAACACATGCAGACTAACTTCAAACACCTAAAGATTACTGAGAGGCCAAGGGTTAGATGGGCCTGTGCAAGACCAGAAGTGACAAGGTCCAGGAGGTGCAGTGACGTCAGCACATAAGGAAAAGCTTTCGCATGCTCAGAAGCTTCCCCAAAAGGGCCAGGCTGTGTTGGGAAGTGGCACCTACCTGTCCCGAGAGGCAATAAGCAGAAACTCGGTGGCTTCCAGTCGGGCATAGTATAGAGGGGACTCAAGGGTCAGATTCAGATGACTCCCAATAACTTTCGAGCCCAACTTTACCTTTCTCGTCTGTGCCAGCGTTTTATTCCTTGGTCGTGGTTTTCCTGAAGAGCTGATTCAGAAGGACTCTGGGGCCGCATCCGGGTTCGGGGGAAATGAGATATGCGAGTCATTCAGGAAGGTGCACAGGTGGGGAAGCGACGGCCTGGGTACCACGGGGTCGGCATCCTTGAGCTGGTCCATCTCAGTCTGGATGCGCGGACCGAGCTCCCCAGAAGTGACGTGGATATTGCAGAAGAGATGGCGAGGGGAGATAAGGTGTTAGCCACCTCATTTACAAAACCGACTCAAGGATATTCGCGTGATGATTAAAACCTATCTATGGAATGAAAAAGATGCCCAGTTGCCTCACGTCCCTACAGTACAGAGCAGATGACAGGTGAGATGTAGATAGATGGATTTAAAAATATCTAGTTCATCCTCGCTAGAGTGCTTGGCCCTGGCTGGCAGGTGGCTCCGCCCCTTCCTTGGGTGGTCGTGAGCAGGTCCTTCTCTGAAATCTTTTTGCTAATTGGCTAAATGAGGGATAAGACTTCCCTCTCAGGGTTGCCCTAAGAAACAGAGAAAATATGAGTCAAAGACTGCGTACAACCTAATGCTTCACAGCTGCTCAATAAATGGTGACAAGTAGTAGCATTATAATATCACATCCACCTCCCTCTCCGCTCCAGCATCTTTCCAGGCTGTGAGCAGCTCAGCAGCAACGGCCACCCCGAATCAGACTGACAGGGACACATAGGTCACCCACTCTGGGCTATTAATCTGGGCAGATTTTTGGAGTCCCTCATTCCCAAAGAGATCCTGGGACCAGCTTTCCAGCTGACCGAAAATGGGGAAGCCAGGAGGGAAGGCCAGAGAAGCTAAGGGTAGCTAGCATCTGACCTCCTTCACTTCTTTCATCCCCTAGTCCTTCTCCATAGGGATTCGAAGTCCACACCCCTGGTCCCAACAGCTGGGGAAGAGCTAGAGACAATAACGGTGAAGTTCACTGAGGGACACACGGTAGGGAAGGATTGCGCATTTTTTTAAATTGCAGAGGAGCAATCTGCCTCCCAAGCCTGCTACTCCCAAATTTATCAAAAGCAGAGCATTTGTTAAAGATCGCTTAATGAACTGATTAAATGTGTTTCACAACGGAGCTAGCACGCCAGTCAGATCCTGAGTCTTCAAAGCCCCCGAGAAGTTGCCTACACGACGGAAAGGGAAGTTGTCTGTGCTTTCGGGTTCTTCCCCAGACTCTTTGCCGACAGCTGCCTCTAAGCTTGGGGCTGAGACTGAGGTGTGGGGGGGCAGAAGAGGGGAGCTCATCTGGGGTCAGGGCATCAGTGGGGGTTATAGACACCAGCTCGGTTGACCTCGTCCACCTCAGGGGATGCGGAGACCTCCTTATTCCCATCTCTCCTGGGCAGTGACCACTGCCTCCTCGGTGTCCCACCCCAAGACCTCAGCAGGGCTCCCCGCTCTCCAGGCCACCTCCAGGCGGCGCTCAGGAGCTGTCTGTTGCTCTGAGCACAGCACAGGCTCTGGGCACGCTGTGGGGACATGTCCACCTGGCTCCCTAGAGCTCTGTGCTGCAAACCCAGCACCCAGCCTGGGCTTCGGCTGCATCACATCCTCACTGATGTAGGGTTCTCCTTCCCCCTCACCCCCTCAGTGACCCTCAGCTTCTGAGCCTTCGCCTTCCTTCCCCTCCTTGCCCTGGTTTAGAGAAGACTTTTCTCAGCCCAAGGGCTGAATAACCTGCCTCCTCTTCCTCCTCTTTTCTTTGAAATCTATTGTTTGGGTATAGAATGATCTCTTGAGGCTCCATAAACTGAACATCTTTCTCTGGCTCTCCTGTTGCATCTCCCACCCCTGAGGCGATGAAGGCGGCTGAGCAACTGACAGAAAAGGCCAGTGAGAAAACCCCCAAAATATTCTTCTGCAGCATTCCTGAGCTCCACTCCTCCCAGCAGCCCTGTGAGGCAAAAATAATTGTCCTCATTTTGATATTGAGGGTCTAGGTGCTCGGAATGGATGTCTGCCCCATCCGAGGTCACACATGGGGATAAGAGGTGACCCTGGGATGGGGCTAGACGCCCCCGCCCCCCTCTGCCTGACACCAATACCTGAAGATGCAATGTGGGTTGTGCCACCTCAGTCGCTGCGTAGAGGCTGCTGGAGGAATTGTGTTGAGAATTCGGAGGCTGCATCTGAACCCGGCGAGTGAAAGAGTGCAGTGACCTATTACGAATGTCTGCCACTGGCACCAGACCCGCAGCCAGCCACCCGTGCCATTCTCCGCTTCCCTTGACTGTGTGCTTCTTAGAAATTCTAGTTCTCATTTGTTGGCTAGACGAATGAATGAATGCATGAGCTGCTTCATTAATGCTCGGTTTAGAAAAGGGGCTGGAGGCAGGAAGTGTGAGGGGCTGCTCATGGCCCCATCCCAAGACCCCTGGGAGGCCGGGCCGGCCTGGCGAGAGAAGAGCAGCAGCAGGAGAGATTAGAACCTGAACTTGGAAAAAGCGTGGAGTGCCAGACTTGGAAACCTGTGAGCCGTGAAAGGTTTGGGCTCAGGGGGGGACGATGGAAGACAAGCTGCGTTTGACACCAGGATCCGGCAGGGAGGAGCGAAGCAGACTGAAGGACCAGCCTGGAGAGCTGTGCAATTAGTGCGAGGTGTAGGGGAGGTGCCCAGCCCACGGGAGAGGAAGGTCACAGTGACAAGGACAGGAAGATGTGGAGGGACAGCTCACAGGACTCGATGCCTGGCAGAGAGCTCTTCTCCCTAGTGACTCACACGCTCCTTCCTCTCTAGCTGAATTTCAGTTTTATTTTCAGCTCCAATCAGTGGTAATAGAGAAATCCAGGTGCTTGCCTTCTCGCGCGCTCCGCATTCCTCTCTGTGGTTCCGGGGGTGCTGACGTGCCCCATCCTCCCAGGTGGAGGAACTTGGCAGCAGCCCAGAGCACGGCCGCCTGGCCTGCGGCTTCACGACCATCACCGTGGTGGCTCCCGTTTACTGGGTGCTTTCAGGGCCCAGCACAAGGCAAACCCTTCAGAGGCCTTCGCCCCTTTCGCCTCCAACAGCCCTGCGACGTAGGAACTCCTGGGATCTATACCTGACACGTGGGAAAACCGAGGTTCAGAAAGGCAAAGTGATTGCCTTAGGTCACACAGCTAGCAAGCGGTAAAGCCAGAAACAAAATCCTTTTTCAAAAATAAAATCTGAGTTCGGAGCTCGGTCTCTGAACTCTGCACCGCTGGCTGAATTGAGCCATAAAACTTGGCAGGTCGAAGTGCTCTTAGAGAACATCTAATCCCAAGGCCCCCTCACTTGTCAGACGGGGGACTCTGAAACCTACAGAGGGGGACATGTTCTGTCCAAGGTCACTGGTGAGCCAGAGAATGAGGTGATGCTGAACCCAGTGGGGGAAGAAAGCGTGAGTCCCCAGCGAGTCACTTGCTGACAGCCTCTTGCACATTTCATTCCTCGTCAGGTGTGGCCAGGTGCACCCTTGAAGCTCCATAGCCAGGTCTCAACAGGCGCTGAATTCACAGCATCTCTCCAGCCTCTCAGCCAGTGGCTCTCCGTCACCCTCACTCAGAGAAGTTCTGTGTCTCCCAGACACACCGTCTCTGCCATTACCAAGCCCACGGTTCCTGTGAGCCTGTCAGCCCCTGCCTCTCATCCCTGAGGCAGAGGTGGGTCTGTCATTGCTAGAGCAGAGCAGTCATCAGTGCACCCAGCAGCACCTAGAACTTGGGTGATAATGGCATAGTGAATGGAGGAAATTAGAGCTGAATGCATCCACGGGGAATAGGCCTCCCAGGGCAGATGGGGACATTCGCTGAGTGGCTCCGGACAGAGGTTCACATGGAACCCACCTGCAGGGCCACCTTCACATCTCTCAGGAGCAGGCCATCTCCCGGTCTGGCCATGCTGGAGAGCTCAACATCCCCACACCCTGGCCCTCCGAGCTCTGCCTGGGAGGAGCTGGTGTTTTTGCATGTCTCCTATGGCACCTTTCAAGTACACAGCCTTGACCTTGCACTTAGGGAGGCTGAAGCGCATAGTGGTTATTTTCAAGTCACAACTTTCCCCTTTCACTGCTAGGTAAGCTGGTCAACTTCCCTGAGTTGCACTGTCCCCATCTGTAAAATGGGGATAATGGATAGCTACCTCATGGGGTGGCCTGTGAACTAAATGTGATTATGTCTGAGAGTGTTTGGGACAGTCCCTGGTACATAGTGGGTGTTCGATAATGATGGCAATAATAATTAATAATAATAATAATAATAATATAATAATAATACAAAGGTACTTCTTTGTAACCTTCACAGTACCTTGTATATATTAGGTGCTATAGTAAGATGTGATTCAGATGCTGCTGTTGCTGCTGCTGCTGATGATGATGATGGTGATGATGGTGATGATGATGGTGATGGTGATGGTGATGATGCTGCTGCTGCTGATGATGATGACGGTGATGACGATGACAGTGATGATGATGATGGTGATGATGATGATGGTGATGATGATGATGATGATGGTGATGGTGATGATGATGATGATGATGGTGATGATGATGATGGTGATGGTGATGATGATGATGGTGATGATGATGGTGATGATGATGGTGATGGTGATGGTGATGATGATGGTGATGATGATGATGACGGTGATGATGATGACAGTGATGATGATGATGGTGGTGATGATGATGATGGTGAAGATGATGATGATGGTGAAGATGATGATGATGATGATGGTGATGATGATGATGATGACGATGATGATGATGATGATGACGGTGATAATGATGATGGTGGGGAAGAGGAAAATAGGTGAGAATATAAAAGCCCTAATGGGCCTTAGAAATCACAGGGCGGCAGTTTGTCACAACAGAAATTAAATGAGCTTTGGAGCCAGACAGTGTGCTTAAATTAATTAGGCATCCGTGTGACCACCGGGGCAGTTACTGCATCTCTCCTTGTCTGGGCCTCCATCCTTTGTCTTCTGTGGGGCTATTGGCAGGAGTAAACAAAGCCATGCTCATAAGTGCTCAGCGCAGTACCTGGCTTAGCGAACATTCAATATATAGTAGGCACTGCTGCTACCCTTATCAGTACGTTTCCCCAACCCATGGGTCAGCACTCCCTCTGAGAGCAGGTCGTGTTCTGCTCTGCGTGTGCTCCTTGAGGACAGGGACAAACCTCCATTCGTTTACCCATAGCCATTCCTTCGGCAGTGTCTCTGTCTGTGTGCCTTCTACCATGCTCATCACAGACTACGCTCGCAGTGGGGACCAGGACAGAATCTTTGCCCTCGTGGAGCTCAAGGTCTGGGGGAAGACAGATGAACAAGTTTATAATTACAAGTGGAGGTGAACGCTCTGAAGTAGCCTGATACAGAAGAACGTGGGGTGGGTGGGGAGTATTAGTTTCCCATAGCTGCTGAAACAAAGGATCTCAAATTCAGTAGCTTAAGACAAAAGGTATTTGTTATCTTACACGTCTGGAGGTCAGAAGTCAGAAGTGAGCCATAGGGGCTGCATTCCTTCTGTAGGCTTGGTGTTGGTGGGGGGGACTGTGACCCTTGCCTTTTCCAGCTTCCTTGTCTCGTGGCTCTGTCCTCCATCCTCACAGTGCCTCCCTCCAGCCCCTGCTGTCATCATGTCACCTTCCTCTGACTGTCATTGTCTTGCCTCACATAAAGACTCCTGTGATTCCACTGGGCCCACCCGGATAATCTCCCCGTCTCAAAATCCTTCATTTAGTCACCTTTGCAAAGTTGCTTTAACCATGGAAGGTAACTTATTTACGGGATCCAGAGGTGAGGGCATAAACATCCTTAGGGGCCATTATTCAGCCTACCATAGAAAAAAAACCTGCCTTAGGCAGGTCTTGAACTTGCCATCACCAAGTTCAGGGCTCGGTACAATGAAAGCAATGAACGAATGAATGAACAATAGAGAGACCGGGAGAGAGACAAAGCCAGCCTGGTCCAAGCAGTCCAGACTTGAAAGGGGTTCTCATGGGCCCCCCGAGAACCTGGTGCTTTACTCACAGATGCATCCTCTGGCATCAAGTATCAGACATGCAGGAGACTTTCAGGTTTATAATATTAAAAAAAAATGTAAAAAAATCTCAGTGCCCCGCAGCCGAAAGCCAGGAAAGACCTAAGAAACCAGCCGTGTACTAAGCTCCCGGCACATCCAACCCACGGCCTTCTGTTCCGACAGCCACTGTTGTCTTCGAAACGAGGGGCCAAGGCCCAGAGAGGTGTGGTCACTCAGCCAAGGTCACACAGCGGATGAGTGGCAGGTCACCAAGACCTGGCTGGAGCTGCCTGGCTGCAGGGCCAGCGATGCTATCTCCATCCCACACATTTAATAAACTCGCTCCTGGGGCCACCCAGCTTTATCCTGGAGGGAACTTCCTGTTTCCCTGCTGGCTTCTGTGTATGTTTTACAGTCTTTCAAGATTTAAAAACAAAACAAAACAAAACAAAACAATTATCAGCTCCTGGTGGCCTTTGTCACTCATTCGTGCCTGTGGGGACACCCTGTTGTTTAACTAGGTGGAGTCGGGGGAGGGGCAGCCTCGGAGCTGGACCAAGGGGGAGCCCTGCCTTCCGCCCCAGTTCCTCAGCAACCTGGAGAGTGTGGCTGCTCTGCATAGCTCCCCAGGGGAGGGAAATACAGGACATCGCGAGGGAGCCTGGCCGCTTTGCAAGTCAACCTGTTCCAAGTCTTTACGGATCTAGGCTGTTCCTGTGACTCAGTCTGGCTGTGCATGGCCTCAAGTTGAGGGCCAAGGTCAGCCCGAGAGAAAGAAGGGATGCAAACAGCAAAGGCTCAGTATCCAAGCCCAGGCCTAAGACCGACCAGGGCTCTTCGCCCTTGTCTGCTTCATACTGAGGGCTTTGGGCATGTCCCTCCTCCTCTCCGAGTCTCGGTTTCCTCATCTGATAAAGTGGGTATAATCACAATGTGCATCTCTTCATAAAATAAAATAATATTTTTATGTTAGCATTAACATGGTTCCTGATACCTGAAAGCTATCAAGGTAGTGGTATTTGTTATTAACTAATCTAATTTGGTATTCAGAGTCTCAAATTTATTAACTTACTTGTTTATTGAACACCTACTCTGTGCCAGGCACGGTTAGGGGCTGAGAGTACCACAGGGAATCAGATGACATCCCCTTCCTCATGGAGCTTCTTTCTTACTGTGGCAGAGACACCAACACACAAATAAATACAAAAGTTCGGAGATATCAATGCTCTGAAGGAACATAAAGCAGTGTAAGGGGTGGAAGGGGGCGCTGGCTGTGGCCTGGGAGCCCAGTGGCCTTCAAGCTTTGCCATCAGACAGCCAAGGGTCCAAATTCTAGCTCTGCCTCTCGCCAGGCGCATGGCTTTGAGTGGGTGGCTTCACCTCTCTGAGAGTCCCTTTCATCCTCTGCATCCCCAACACCACAGGGATGGGGATGGCTCAGCATTCCCAGGAACAGCGTGGGGATTGGAAGAGACACGTGTAAAGCACGAGGACCTGGCACAGAGCGCGCGCTCTATAATTGGTACATTTGCGTTGTTGGATGCAAGTTTGGCGACTCGGAGAGAGTAGAGCTGACCTTGAATGTGAATGAGAGGCAGCCAGAAATGTCCACACTTCCCCGCCTGGCCTGGGAGAGACCAGGGAAGTTGTCGTCCCAGAGCCCTTGTTTGTTACCCCTGATACCTGGTTTTGGACAAAGTCACTCCCAACTGGGGCGCTCATCAAACAGTCGCCAGACACAGCTGCTAAGAGTGAAAGCTTGGGGAGCCACGTCCTGCTGATTAGAAGTGAGGGCTAGGAGGCAGGCAAAGGGAGTGTGGACAGGCAAGCTTGGGAGCAGGAAATGAAGTCCCCAAGGAGGGGGTGACTGGTGGGCTGAAACATTTCTATCCAAGCGGCAGGTTTATGGTTTGATAACTGTCACTATACGGGGTGAGGGGCACTGGGTTACAGGGTGATGGGTGTGGTAGGTGAGGTTCTAATGTCATATTAAACTTCCATGCATCCTCCCCCCATTAATCACCACCCCAACCAGGAAGGATTCACTTACCACGCCCGCCATTCCTGAGACTGACTCTATTTGCAATAATCAGGTCCCCTGCCAGACTGTATTAGTCAGTACAGTACAAACGCTGTAACAAACAGCCCCGAAGTTTCAGTAGCTGAGCACGGTTTTTCTCGCCAGTGTAGCTCACAGTGGAGGGATGCGTCTGCACCTGTGCTCCATGCAGGCTCCTTCCACCTGGGGCTCCCGTGTCCTCAGGGCCCTCTCCCTTACACTGCTGGATGAGGAGACAGGCCTGGGTCGAGCCTGAGAGGTTTCTATGGGACAGGCGTGGAAGTGGACACAGCCACCCAAGAAGAAGACAGCATGGATATGGAGGGGCTTTACCAGCTCAGTCACACTGACTCCACACCTATGGGCCATGTGCTGAGGTGTCACCTCCTTTAGGGAGTGTTTGCTGCCTCCTCCACCTTCCCCAGATCATCAGAGGTGTGTGCCTGCATAAAACACACAGATGCTCCCACCACACACACAGACACACAGAAACAAACAGACACACACACACACACAGAGATGCCCCCACCACACACAGACCCACACAGAGACGCACACACATCTCAGAATGCTTCATGCTTCCCCCACACCCTGGGCTGACCTCTAGCGCTGCATAAATCGAAGGGAGTTTGATTATGTGTCCTTCCCATTAAAGTCTGAGCCACACAAAGGCAGGAGCCAGACTGTGGTGGACACGCTGTTTAGTTTGTAGAAGAGAAAAGAGGAAAGAAAAGAGCAGAGAGAACTAGCCCTTGTGGAGGTCTCTTAATTTCTCCTTTTCTTTGATCGTGGTAAAATATACATTAACAAAATGTATCATCTTAACCATTTTTAAGTGTGCAGTTTAGTGCCACTACATACGTTCACATGGCTGTGCAGTCATCACTGCCATCCATCTCCAGAATTCTTTGTATCTGCTAAAACTGAGACTCTGTCCCTACTAAACACTAGCTCCCCATTGCCCAACCCCCCAGCCCCTGGCAACCCCTGCTCCATAGTCTGTCTCCACGAACTGACTACGCTAAGTGCCTCATATAAGTGGAATCAACCAGTATTTGTCTTTCTGTGGCTGGCTTACTTCACTTAGCATACTGTGCTCAAGGTTCACCCATGTTGTAGCATGGGTCAGAATTTCCTTCTTTTTTAAGGCTGACTAATATTCCATTGTATGTATATGCCCGATGTTGTTTGTTCATTCATCCATCACTAGACGCTGGGCTGCTCCCACCTTTTGGCTATTGTGAATTCTGTTGCTAGTAACATGGCTTTACAAATATCTGTTTGAGTCCTGCTTTCAGTTCTTTGGATCCATACCCAGAAGAGGAATTGTCAGATCATGTGATCGTTCTATTGGTGATTTTTTTGAAGAACCACCATGCTTTTCCACAACAGCGGCACCCTTTCACACCAGCAGTGCACAAGGGTTCCCATTTCTCCTCGCTAACATGAGTTATTTCTGGGGTTTTTTTTTGACAATAGCCATCCTAACGGGTGTGTGGTTCGCATCTCATTGTGGTTTTGATTTGCATTGCCCTCATGACTTGTGATGTGGACCATCTTGGCGTGGGCTTATTGGCGATTTGTATATCTTTTTTTTGGAGCAATATCTAGGCAAGTACCCCCACTTCTTTATAAATATTATTCCCATGCCCATTTTAGACTGATGGAAACTAAGCCCTAAAAAAAAAAAAAATACCGAAGTGATTCATCCAAGGTTATGTGTGGCCCAGAAAGTGACAGAGCTTGTATTTAAACATCAGTCTCCCCCTTCCCCAACCCCAAGCACATCCTAGTACGCCGACTATAATTACACCCCGCTGTCATGTTGATATGGGTCGCTGTCCCTCCTCCCGTCCCACCCACATGTAGATTGTGAGTGCCTGGATCAGAGACTGCCTCTTACTTATCTGTGACAGGGTGGCAGCCACCGGTAAGCGTCCGTGAAATGTGGAACAAGTGGATGCCAGCCCAGGGCCACACCCAAACGCATCGCTCGGAGTGACTGAAAGCTTCACTTAGCCGCTTCTCGGCGGGGTTTTCCTCACCGACGAGGGAGGAATAGAAATGTAGTCCTCAGGGGCCCGTGTGGAGGGCTGGAACTAATGCCTGTGCAAAGTGCTAAGCACAAGCGGGGAAGATAAAATAGCCCAGCGACTACTGCGGAAGGAAATCAGATGATCAATGTGCTCGTCTGTAGATGATGTCAGGGCCAATTTGGACATACGGGGTGACTCAGGGACGGAAGCCAGGGCTCGGGGAGGTTAAGGAAACTGGCTCGTTTATATCAAGTGACTTAATTTTTACCACACACCCTTCTGTGTAGCTGGAATTCACTACGCACATACACTGCCTTTTAGAAGAGATTGTGCCCACGAGGAAAATGGGGGCAAGTGGCCTGGGCAGGGTGGGGTAGGGGGAGGGACCCCCGAGAGCAGAAAGACACACTCTTCTGAATCCATCTGGCTCCTACCTACCAACCCCATGTGTCCCGGATACCCCCACACCTCCCCGCATGCAGCAGAAGTCCTCAAAGGGGCTCACCTCACCACCTTCCAGAAATGTGTACCGGAAGGAACCTGCCCTTCACTTCCCGTGTCTATAGCACCCGACGGAGTGGTCGTAAAGAGGGGAGCATTTTTAATTTACTCTGGAGGGGCATGTGGGGGCCCCCGCTAATACCGCCTTCCATCTTGGTGACAACAAACTCATTCTTCACTATAATTAAAATGTCACTTTGATAAATAATTCCATCAGCCCCCTTCCACCTATGAATAGCTTACCGCTATAATTGTGCACATTCTGCTGAATTAGAAGTATTCAAGGGAGAATTTAAGAGGTATTTAGGCAACAAAGATAAATCGGGTGCGTTTTCCACCCTCCCACAGTCCCTCGTTAAGGGAGTCATCGTCCCCGGCTGGGGTCCCTATTCTCGGTGTCTCAGTCACTCTCTCGCAGAGTAGAGAGGGGTGGCGGGGTTGCCGTGGCAGCGTGTGTTGGGAATGTGATGTGCATCAGGGGGCTTCCCTTCCCAGCCCTTACAGTACAAAAGGGAGAGGGGGCCTGGAGGTGCAGACAGGCTCTGACTTCAGGGGGATGTGAGCTTGGGCGAGCCACCTAACCTTTGCGGACCCCGGCTGCATAACAGAAGGCAAGATCGCCCTCAAGAGATTGAGTCGGGATGTAATTCTTGTTCGATGAGGAGTCACTTGACCTTGTTTGAGAAGCTTCCCATTTTATGGAGAGGGGACCCAAGACTCCAAACGGGCGACGTTCCCTCCTTGACCCAACCGGAAATGGGCAGCGCCAGGACCTCTGAGTACTAGACAGTGCCCCCACATGGCATGAAACACATAGTAGGAGCTCTGTGAACATAGTAGGAGCTCTGCCTTTTCCTTATTTGTGTTGGTGCACCTGTTAGGGTTATATGTGCTGCACAGAGCCAGCCACGGGGTGCTGGACGCCTCGGGAGTGATCCTGGATCGGCCTTGCCTTGGGTAGAAAGAGATGGCATTTGGCTTGTCCCCGCTCCCCAAAGCAGGGTGTAATTACATGGTTAAGAGCACAGTACTTTGTAATCAGAAAGCCAGGGTTCAAAGGCAAGTTCTCCCACTATGGGGCCAGGTGTGCTGTCTACACTTTTCTTCTCTGTCGATTGGCTGTCACAATAGTCCCCTCGATGAAGTGTGAAAGGCAGGGCCTGGCACAGTGTCCCCATGTGGCAAACATTAGCCGTTGTTCACGGTGGCTTTCTCAGGAAGACTGTAGTACTGAGGTTCCCAACCCCCGGCCCGCAGACCGGTACCGGTCCATGGCCTGTTAGGAACCAGCCTGCAGAGCAGAAGGGGAGCAGCAGGTGAGGGAGCGAAGCTTCATCTGCATTTGCAGCTGCTCCCCAGCACTGGCATCACTGCCTCAGCTCCACCTCAGATCCTCAGGCATTAGATTCTCATAGGAGCACCAGTCCCTGGTGCCCAGGAGGTTGGGGACCTCCTATATAGCAGGCACCACTTGGCCATGCAGTTTAAGTGCTACATGCACACCTGGATGGGAAGGAGCGTTAGGTCAATCCAACTGGGTCACCCTTTCTTCAGAAAAGTCCCCCAGGCTGTCTCCTTCTCAGCATGTGTAAGTGTCTACTTCAAGGCCACCAAACTCCTGCCCAGCAGCAGCTCCCCAGTCCTGGCTCCTTCCAGGAGTCCCAGGTGACAGGTGCTCCTTGGTGGCGGTGGGGCGTGGCCGAGCAGGGGATTGGAAGGGTGAGGGCCGCAGGCAGGGCTGGGGCTGGAGGGTGGGCGGGGCGTGAGTGAAGGGGAGGCAGTTTTGCTCGGAGGCAGAGCCATGGATCTGTGTGGGGCGCTGGCCCAAGGCCATCGATGGGAGGATGCACGGAAGTGACGCACACGCAGGTGTGACTGGCCGAAGGAGCAGAGAACCCTACGTGCGGCCCACACTCCCCAGGCTCCACCTGAGCCAGTGCAGAAGACTAGCCCTCCCCCGAGGGCAAAAGAAACCCGAGACCTGCTGAGCGAGGGGCCTTGCGTGGGCTCTGAGCACTTTGAGTGGACAGACTCCGATAGCAAAGCCCACCGGGCTCCTGGGGAGTCCAGGTCTCGCCTCAGGGCTGGGTCCCTGCCCATCCCCGGGACTGACTCTCTGGGGTGCAGCCTGTGCAGGGCTCGAGTGCTCGGGGCAGAATGTGGGGAAAAGGGACGAGGAGAAGGAACGGGCACCCACTGAGCACCTGCGTTAGCGCGCTCAGTTGTCGGAAGAATCGTGCAGGGTAAAAATGTTTATCCCACTTTACAGAAGGAGAAGCTGAAATTTAATTAATCTTGCCAAGGTCACATGGCTAGCAGATGGCTGGATTTGAACCCGGGCAGTGGGCTGAGTGCCAGGGCACTGGGCTTCATGCAGGCTCCTTCCCAACCTGCCTGGACAGTGGTGCAACGTGTACCGAGCTACTCGAGGTTCCTTCTCAGCACTGAGACGCGGGGGAACCCGAAATGCTTCGGAAGCTCCCAGCCTTTGAGAACACGGCTTTGAAAGCAGAGAGAGGAAGTGACAGGCAAAGGATGTGTTTGTTCGTTCTCTTTTACTCAAGAGAGAGCCGGTAATCCAAACAGCTTGTGGAAGACTGGAATCCCCAGCCCCACCCCCCGCCACATCTGTCCATCATCATAAGTCAGCACGTTGCCCTGACCGCCACATCTGTCCGTCATAAGTCAGCACGTTGCTCTGCAAAGCCTGGCGCCCATGCCAAGCCCGCCCGTCACACTCATGGTGTTGGCTGTGAGACCGCCTCTCTGGGAACCAGAGCTCCACCTGAGCCACAGCCAAGGAGGAAAGAAATGGCGACGCAGAGAAAACACCGTTGCCAGCAGCGTGCGGCAGTTGCAGACAGCTCTGGACTAGGCGCCGGGGGTGGAGGCCCCACAGGCTCTGGCTACATGGTCCTGGGCCAGCACCTCCCTCTCTCCCTCTGGGCCTCAGCCACCTGCAAGCAGACCCCGTACAGCCCCAGGCTCAAAGCTCTCATCCTGTAGAACACCCTTCCAGCTGGGGCCTGCTTAGTAGGATTTGGGGGGGCCCAGAACGGTAGCCGTGATGATGGCCGAAGACAATACAGGAAATGCAGATGCTAGAAGCCAAGGGGTTACCCTGGGGGTCCCCAACCAGTGGGAACAGAAGCGATGACAGCGTAAGGACGAGACTTCTGGGAAGCAGGCGGGCAAAGCGAGAGGAGCGATGTCATAGGCCACGCTGGGTGAGCATGGCCCAGTGCTTTGCACCAGGGGGCGCTCAGTGGTTCACGTGTATTCACTCCTTTCAGCCATACAGTCAGGCTCTAGGTGAGTTTTATGGGGAAACTGAGGCACGGAGCATTTAAGCTCATGCGGCAGCTGCTACAGGTTTGAACCAGGCTGACCTGGCCCCGGCCAGCGTCTGGTCTGTGCTCCTCACCACTGGTCTGTCCTGCTGAGCCTGGGGTGGGTCCAGGGCCATCATCCCAGAATGCATTTGGGCCCCAGAGAGTCCACTGGCTCAGCCCCGTTTAAAGGACAAGAGGGAGCAGGATAGTCACTTGCAACTGTGGCAATCCTATGACTCAGACCCAGGCAGGACTGACAGATGGGGGGCCCGACGCCTTCATGCTCCCCTCCTGGTGAGCAGAGCTGTCAGGCCCTATTGTGAGGCTGAGTCAGGCATCTCGAAACCATCTCATTGAAACCTCTTCACCGAGCCGCATTTCCCATCAGACAGAGGAGCCCCCACCTGTCCCCCCTTTATCTTTGTTTGCAAAGAGGCGTCCTCCCCCCCACCCCACCTCCACCCCTCCCCGCGCCTTCCCATCACCTCCTGCTAGATTGGACGATCATGGATTTTCGAAATGAGATAAGTCTGGAAGATGAATGTATTCATGAGCCCATAAAAGGGTCATGAATCACTGGCCCCAATTACTGCCTTCAATCCTGACAGGATGAATTCCCTCAAGCGGATTCCGCTTGTCAGAGGGACGCGGGAGGCGGTGCCACAACAGGTCTCGGCCGCAGATAACATCATTATTCCACACCAGGCTGCTCTCGGTGTCCCGAGCCACCACTGCCTAACTGCTGGCTCGCTCCCGACACTGGAGAGAAAAGAACATTTTAAATTAAAAAAAATAGTTATTAAATACATATATATATAAGGAGTGCTTTAAATAAATAAGAGTAGACATTTAAAAACTTAAAAAAAATAAAAAATATGTAAATAAAATATATAGATGGAAACACATAAATACAAAAAAGAAAAAAGAAAAAGAAAGAAAAGAGAAAGACAAAATGGGGATGCTTTCATGCCAAATGGAAAGGAGACAAGATAAATCAACCGAATCTGATCTCTTAAACCTGTTGGAAAACCCCGTCCGGAACTGTCAGGAAAAGCCCTGGCATCCACAGGAAACGTGTCTCGGCCAAGGCCAGGCCTCTCAGCCCTGAGGCCGCGCCTGAGCTCCCGGTGGCTTGTTTAGAATTACTGCAAATCAGAACAAACCACAGGCAACCGCAGTCTCTCCAGCCCTCAATCACTCATCATCAGACCGTGGATTTCAGCAACAACATGTTCCCTGCCCGAGCAGCTCATTCATCTGCCTTCTGCGAGCTCGACGCCCTTTGAACGGGAGACGAGGGGAAGCCACCTGCTTCTCTGGCAGCTAAGGAAGCTGGGAGAAGAAGGTGTGGCCAGCCCCCCACCTCCCCACCCACTGGATGGCCAGCAGGAACCCAGACTAACAAGAACCTGCAGGAGAACAGGCCACCGGCCACACAGGTGCCAAAGGGCATCATCTGATGCCACATCTGGTGAACACCTGCCTGCCCTGCACCGGACACCTGGCTGTGATCTCTGGGTTCAAATTCTGTCACTGTCGTTTTCTAGCCATGTGACTCCAGACAAGTTACCAAGACTGTGCGTATAGAAGCAGAGAGCTAGGACTCAGGAGGCTCTGCCTTTGATCTCTCACACTGACTCTTGTGGGGCCAGTCACTTCACTTCTCCAAGCCTTGTTTTTCTAATCTGTAAAATGGGACCATGATACCTACTTGGCCTCTCTCCCAGGGTTTCCCGAGGATCAAAGAAGCAGGAGAGATGGACGCATTTGGGGCTTTGCAAGCAGGAGGCAGCGGTGTTACCTCAGCGTCAGGAATCTTTTACAAACACCTGTACCCTTGGATCAGGTGTGCTTGCCTGAATAAAACCACACACACTCAGGGCACTGCCCATCGCCAAGGACACCACAGCTGAGGGGTGGGAAGGCTCAGGGAGCTGCCAAAGACGAGGCAGAGGAGGACTTGATTCGAACAGGTAGTTACTGAATGGAGCTATAACAGCACATCACTCCCCTTCCGCTGCCTATGCCCCTTCCGGAGAAAACTGGGACTCTATAGCTCGATACCCCAGCTCCCCAACACCCTGAGCTAACACTCACTGAGAGTGCGTATGTTATAGGCAGCAGCTCATTTGATCCTTCTAAAAACAACTAACCCTGTGGGGTAGGTTCTTTTATTGTGACCAGTTCTGATGAAGGAGCTGAGGCCCAGAGAGGTCAATTAACTTGTGCAGCGTCACACAGCTAGTTAGTGGTAGAGCCAGGACTTGAACTCAGGGTCACCAGTCCTTGCACTGTGGTTCTGGACCCCATTCTTTACTCAGCCTGGCCTTGGCCTTCCTTCCCAGTCTCACCTTAAGTTGCTCACCCCCTGGAACTCTCAGCTAATGCCACATGGAACAATTTGTGATTCCCAGAGGCTGCAGGTACGTCCCTACAGCCTCTGTGCCTTGCAACAGGCTGTTCCCACTGCCTGGCATTTCCCTGCTCTCAGGAGCCTTCCCGACCCTGCACGGACACCTCGGCCCGCAGTTCTCACACCGTCCTGTTACTTAGCACTTCTCTGTCACCTTCTCCCTGGAGCATGTCTCATCCGCTGCTGTCTCCCACGGGCCTGGCCTGGGGTCCTGGTCCTGCCTTCAGGAGGCACGTGCTGTCGCAGGAGCAGGACAGCCAAGGGCTAGCGCTGAACCAAAAGGAGGTGACTCGCATCTCTCCTCTGCCATCTGTTAGCCGCGTGACCCTGAGCAAGTCACCCGGCTTCTCAGAGCCTCGGTTTCCCTTCCTATAAACTCAACTTAGTGATAAATAACCTGGACCTCCAAAGTTGCTGTGCCGATTCAGCGAGAAAGCGCATAGCAATGGCTTAGCGCAATGCCTGGCCCGCAGCCGGCAGATGGCCATCGGTGTTTGGACACCGTGCACTTCAGAATTGGCTGGGCTGTGACGGACTCCATTTTGCATCCCGGATGCACCGTTTACTGTCTGTGTGACCTTGGACAAGTCATCCAGCCTCTTGGAGTTTGTTTTCTCATCTGGAAAAGAGGCTTAGTATGAGGGCTTACCTCAGAGAGGGTTTTGAGAGTTAATACTCAGCATGGCACCCAGCACTCAGCAAGTGCTGAGTATTCCTTAGTCGTTGTCCAAACAAAGAAATAAGTGCCTGTGTGTTGAACGGGGCCCACCCCGAGCTTGGCAAAGGGAGCACACCTCTACATTCAGCTGTGACATGAAATGTCAGCAGGGAGGCCAGCCTGGGGCCAGCCCAGAGTGAGACGGTGGGGTCAAACTGCCAGTGACAGGTGTTGAAGGGAAGGAAGACTGTGAGGATGGAGAGAGGGGGCAGAGCTGCCCAGAAGAAAAGGGGCTTCCGTCTCCTGGGATCATGGGATTTACACATCTGATTATCCCAAGTGGTGATCTGGAATCCCCTGTGGCATTCTTGGAGGCGGAATAGGCAGGGGATGGAGCACCGACTCAGGACCAGGTAGCCTTGGTGTGAGCTTGCGTCCTGCTGTTGACCTGCTGTGTGTCCCTGGGCAGGCTACACTCCTTGGAACCTCAGCTTCCTCAGTCTGTAAAACAGGGATTACGAATGCAGAGCCAGTCAATACCGCAGGTCATTGCCGAGAGCACACCTGCCATTGCCAAGTTCGAGACACTCTGTGTTTGCTCCTACCCTGTCCCAGTTTATATGCCAGGGCCTTAGACGGGGCTGCAGTGCCCTTTAAATACATGAGTTCTGGGTTTGGGGCTAATGGGACACATGGCGGGGACAGCTGGGAGTCACGGCGGTGTGGAGGGGAATGTGACATCGTGAAAATAGTTTTGGAAGTAATTAGGGGAGCCGTGGATCGGAAGCGCAGTCAGCTGCCAGGCATCCCCAGAGGCAGAGCAGGAGAGGAAGGCAGGAGGGAGACCCTCCCCCAGCCGGAAGGAAGAGCATCACGTGACCCCTCAGCCCGGCCTCTGCTCGGCCCTGAAGACCCGGGGCCGCGGGGCCGCGGCCCCACCCGCCCTCTCTTAGGATGAGACAGGCTGGGCTGTTCCGGCTTCTCTTAGTTTTTAATCCCAATAGGACATCAGATGTATGAAAAAGTCCTGCGAGATGGAAGAAGGCGATGTTATGATCTGAGGGCGGGTGAGGGCAGGAACAGTCAACGCGGTTAGCGGCGGAGAAAGCGGAAAAGGGTTGCGTCGCTTCTGCCTCTCGACAGTCATGGGAGATGCCTGGGCGTGGGCCAGACCCGAGCCCCCCTCTGCTCAGGCGGCGATGGCAGCCGGATCGCGTGCTTCGCTGTGACTGAGGCACCGCAGCCTCCAGTGGGGCCACCGCGAGGCCTTCAGACAGCCGGGAGGATGTCCTGGACGGGGCGGAGCCTGTCCGGGGCGGAGCCTGTCCAGAGTGGACCCGGGCCTTGTCCCTGCCAGGGGACAGTGACGCGGGCAGCAAGAGACAGAGGCTGCCACTGAGGTGGTGCCAGGAGGCCCAAGCTGAGGTCGACCTCGGATGACCTCACCCAGGACTGCCACCTCGTGGGCGGAGCAGGCGGCTACTTCTACCTGGGACTGGGAGGCCAAGAAGCCCGGAAGCCTCACCTGCACCACACACACACACACACACACACACACACACACACACACACACACCTGTCTTTCTCTGGTGACTTCGATCCACAGACTGGGAAAGGTTGAGATCAGCCCCCTGTGCCTTACACGGACATCCTTTGCTTTTAAGGCTTATCAGCCAACGAATATTTATCGGCGGGCCCTGGACCCTGGACCGGTCCAGCCTGCAGATCCGGCCCTCCTCCCAGCCTCGCACCTACCTCCCCGCCACTCCCCACTCGGCCACGGGGACGTTCAGACTAGACTCAGCCGGATTCAAACCCCACCGTCAAAGCCGGGTGCGGATAGAGACAGTCTGCCGGTCACAGGCTGCCGGGGGACGCCTGGGGTGCTTCCTGGCTGGCAGGGACGCAGCAGATCACAGTTGGAAAAACCCTCAGCGCTGGAGGGAAGCTTGGAGGTGGAGCGTCCACCCAGCTGCCATCGGGGGTAGGTGACAGAACGTCCTCAAAGGGGACGTCCCACAGCCAGAAGTCGGATTCCTCGTCTCCGTGCGGGGACCCTTCGCGGATTGCTGGCCACAAGTAGGGGCTCTCGCTTGGGGCCTGAGGACCAGTGATGTGTTTTCCCGGAGCCCAGGATGCTGTCAGAGCATCCCGTGCTGCTCCCCGTGCGGCCCTCAGAGCTGACTTGTGCCGTGCCCGCTCATCTGAGCCTCCCACGGCCCTGGCGGGTGGGTCTTGCTGTTTACCCCAGCCACACGAGTGGCCCAGCCTCAGAAGGAGAAGGGCTCTCCCGAGGGCACGCAGCTAAGTGCCATCTGTCCTGCAAGCCTCAAGCTTCCCGATCCCCAGAATTCAGCTCACCTCCTCGCCAACTCTCCTCTCCCAACCCCAGAGAAAGCCAGCCAGGCCAGCGGCTCGGAAAGCTGTCTCAGGTGCCCCCAACACGGCCAGGTCTCTCCTTCAGGGCAGAGGTGAGATGCCCACCGCTGCTCGGGAAGCCCGCAGGAGGGATGGGCTGAGGCAGGGGGCTCCCGCCCGCCCAGACCTGCCCCAGGACAGCTTTCCTATGCATGTGTGGGGGAGGCCCTTTGATGAGGACCAAATCCCCTCTCGTTGCTTGGCAACCCAGCTTACAAGTCATAGCAGGGAGGTAATTTACAGGAATTCAAAGCGTCTGCTGGAGGATCTGCCTAGCTGAATTGGTGTAACAAGGGGCCGCAAATGGTCCAAACCACCTCTTCGGTGGGAAGGCGGGGCGGGCAGAAAGACCTCCACCTGCCTCGCCTGACACTGGAGAGCCTTCAGCTCAGGATCGGGGACCGCTCTTCATTAACTTATTGACTGATTCGATATTGAGCCCCTCCTCCGTGCCAGGCACATAACGACAGGGCAGAGGGCGGCCCAGTGAGGGGCCAGGCTGGTGGAGGGCAGAGCACGAGAGAGCCTGGCATGCATGAGACTCCCACGTGGTCAGGTGAGGGCTGCTGCTGGGGCCACGGCTACGAGTGCCACACACCCGGACAATGGACGATGGAGTTAGTGACACGGGCGGACAGGGCTTGAGATTTGCGTTTCAGGAAAACCGCTCTGGCTTTTCCTGTCGGAGGGTGGATGAAGAAAGAGACAGGAGGCAGGAAGTAGCATCTGGGGTCCCAATGTCAACAGGGAAACTGCCGAAGAAAGCCATCGCCGTGGCCGCATCGGGGAGAGTCTGCTCCTCACCTCTCCCAGCATCTGGTGGCATCCAGCACACCCTGGCTTGTGGCCACATCCCTCCGATCTCTGCCTCCTGGACCACCTGCCTGCTCTTCTTCTGTATGTGTCAGATCTCCCTCTGCCTTCCTCTTACAAGGGTACGCGAGGTTTCATGCAGCCCCACCACACACACACGCGCACACACACACACCAGAGAACCCTGGGCGATGTCCGCCTCTCAAGATTCTTAACGTTGTCATGTCTACAAAGTCTTAACCGTACAGAGAGGAACATCCCCAGGCTGCAGGGACCAGGATGCCGACATCTCGGAGGCCACGAGTGAGTCGGCGTGCTGCAGGGAGGATGGACCGAAGGAGTGTGGGCTCAGGATGGGCGTGAGGCTGGAAGCCAGGCTGTCCTCAGGGGCCTCGTCACTCTCGGGTCAGACCATCATTAGCCAATGACAGAGCTGGAGCTAGATTTGGGTCTCCTGACCCCAGGTCCAAAGCTCTCTCCACTTGAACACGCACTCCCACCTCCTATTTTGCAGAGACTTCCACGGTAATGGCCTCTGATTAGGGTCTGTCTGGGTCACCTAGATACCATCTGGGAGGTTGTCACCTCAAGGCCTGTGCCAGACACAGGGAAAGGGTGGCACCAAGGCTTGCCTCAAACCCTGTCTGACACACACCCTATATTCTGTCCCCTTCCCCTGCCTCCCACAGCTGTCTCCCGGGCCCCAGGCCCTCCTGCAGATGAGGACACCATTACACTTACTGAGATAAGGCCCCAGCCAGCATCCTTGTTGATAAGCAAACCCTGAGTTGCGTGGGAGCCAGCAATATCCGGGAAGAAAGGAGGGTGGTGAGGGAGAAGAAGAGAGGGGGGTCCCAAGAAGGAGCTTCCAACACCAAGGCCGCAGATCTGTTAAGTTTCACGCTGCAGCTGTGCAAGCTCGCTTGCCGAGGGCAGACAGCTCTGACTGCGTGACCTCGGCAACTCGGGGTGCACCTCTGAGCCTCAGTTTTACTCACCCATAAAACAGATAGAACCATGTGTACCTGATGGACTTATAATGAAGATGGAATTAGCATGTGAAAGCACTTTGCTCAGAGAAAAGACAGCCATGAGGCCGCATTGCTCCTTGCGCCGTCTGTGAAACCTTCTCTGCTTGAGGAAAAAGCAAAAAACTCGGGAGGAAAGCCCCCCGCGGGAAGCACCATCCCAGGCAGAGGCCGGGAAGGCCGCTCTGGCTCAGAATCCGGCTCTGCCTGCCTGTGTGGACTTAGCACTTTCACGTGGCCTCTCATCACCCCTACAGGGAGCGGTCTGCTTCCCTCGGCGTGATAGCAGGATAATGCGGTCCCCGGTGCGCCCCACAATGTCCTGCTCTGAGCGGGCAAGAGCTGTCCACTGTGGTGTGTGACGTCCACCGCGGTGTGTGATGTCCACCGCCGTGTGTGACGTCCATTGTGGTGTGTGACGTCCACCGCGGTGTGTGATGTCCACCTCCGTGTGTGACGTCCACCGCCGTGTGTGACGTCCACCGCCGTGTGTGACGTCCATTGTGGTGTGTGACGTCCACCGCCGTGTGTGACGTCCACCGCGGTGTGTGACGTCCACCTCCGTGTGTGACGTCCACCGCCGTGTGTGACGTCCACCGCCGTGTGTGACGTCCACCGCGGTGTGTGACGTCCACCTCCGTGTGTGACGTCCACCGCCGTGTGTGACGTCCACCGCCGTGTGTGACGTCCATTGTGGTGTGTGACATCCACCGCCGTGTGTGACGTCCACCACTGTGTGTGACGTCCACCGCGTCTCCTGCAGAGCCATCCTGCAAAGCCCAGGAGAGAGAGTGCGCACCCTCTCCACACCGCGTCTCCCTGTCACACGGAATCAGAGCGCCCTCTCTCCCTTCCTTCCCGTCACGCGGGCAAGGCGGCAGAGAGCAGCGACAGCCGCGAAGCCATTTGTCTATTTTTCTGCCCGCTTATAATTATACTAATCGCTCCTATTTATCGAGCTGCCCGTGCCGGGCACCATGCTGAGCGCGTCACTGCCTGTGTGGTCCTGTGCCACCTTGTGAAGCAGGAGTTATCTGCCACGTGAGGGACTGATGCACAGAGAGACTGGATGTGAGTCCCGCATCAACCTAACGCTGGAGTCTAGCAGCCATTGGAATAACACTTTCGATGATCTCTATTTTTTTGTGTGTGTGCATCTCACAGGGTTTTTTGGTGACATGTCTGGAGAGATATAGTTGAACCAAAAAAAAATGTTAATGCTAGTTTGCTTATGTATGTGGGTGAGGAGATTGTGATCAATGGGAAAATGCAAGTAAGAAATATCTCTAAGCTTTCGAGCGGCCCCTGCGAAGACGGGTACAGATCTGTGAAGCAAATCTCCATAGCAGTGGTTCTGAACATGTGGTCCCCGGATCGGTGTGGGAATGGAGGAAGCTTTAAGAACTGGAGCAGCACCCGTCCTGCCAGCAGGTGCCATTCTAGGCTATGATGGACGCTTCTCTTGCCCAGAGCCCCAGTGAGAACTCAACAGAGCCCGTACTCCAGCCGCTCCCATCTGCGGCTCAATGCTCTCTGTCCCATGCTCCCGGCAGCATCTTTGAAAGTTGAGGTTAGTTTCCGGGAAAAGCACCCCAGAATGTAGCAGGACGCCCAGGCTGCAGGGCAGAGGTTCAGAGCCAGTTGCTCGAAGCAAGACAAAGTCAGGAATCATTCACAGAGCCCTCGTGGGGCGGTGTCACAAACCCACTCAGAGTCGGAGGCAGAGAAAGCATCCTTCTGTCCAGCCTCCCTCCCCACATAGAGTCCCTGACCCACAGCAGCCTCCCAGGACCCTGGCACACCCCCCTCCCGAGGCCACCACCCTCCCCACCCGCGTAACCTCTTCCTGACCTGTGGTATTCAGAGGAATGAGCAGTAACTTTGGTTGGAGTCACCCCAGATTCCCAATCAAAACAAGTCACAGGGCCATGTGCAAAGCCAGCGGGGCTGGAAAGGGAAGGGAGGAAGTGAAAAATTATAGCCAAGCCGGGCAGCCTACCACACCCACTGCGCAGGGTCGTTGGGAGGCAGGATGTGCTCATTCATTCATTCATTTGTTCGTTCATTGAACCCTTGCAGGCAAGGCACGAGGTGCCGGCTACGTAGCAGTGAACAAAACAGACAAAAGAAAAACCCTGCCTTTGTGGATCTTACTTTCTACTGAATAACCCCCCTGATTTACCCACTAACATTTACCTGGGCCAGGTTCGGACAGGCGTTGGAGACACAGGTGTCCATGACAGAATCTCTGCCTTCATGGCCCATGGGGACATCAGACATACAGACACCCAGTTACCTGACAGACAGGGCGGGAGGCAGGAGGCATGTGAGGGCCCCAGTGTACATTGGCACAAAGTGCGCTCCCACTTCGGCCCTCCTTCCCCCTCTCCCCTCCTCCAGATCCTCTTCCCGGCCATAGGCCTCCTTCTCAGGCCTGGGCCAGCCAGCTCTGCAGAATGGCCGCGCGAACGCCCAGGCCTCTGCAGTCCCCTGCTGCGCACAGTGCAACAGAATTAAGTGCAATTAGCGACACGAAGCCATCACTGTAAGAAGCACTTGCTCTCTTTTTCCGAGACTAATGGGGGTGACTGGAGGGGAGGGTGCAGATCCCAAGGCTGAATCACCATCCGGGGAACCTCGGTCACAGGGTGGATGAGTGACAGCAAACAGGCCCTCTGCCTGCAGGCCTGAAAACTCGCAGCTTCCCGGGGTGAGCTGGAGGTCAGGGATCGGGCCGCTGTCCCCCGAGCTGCCCCGTTTTTCTTGAGTCTGAGGAGATGGAGTAAATTGGTTTAATGGAGTGGAGTCTCGTTGTCATGGTCGCAGGAGGAGAGCAGACGGATGGCCTTGCCCGGACTAACCCTGTTAGCTGCGGCTTTTAGCGACTGTGGCCAGCATAATTCAGGGGCTCGGCGTGACCCACGGTGACTCATCTTTCAGACAGTGGCTGTGTGCCTACCCTGCCCGCCCCCACCCCCAGGCCAGGCACTTCGAGGTCCTGCTGGCTTCCCCTCCCAAATGTCCCCTCTGTCTCTCTCACTGGAGAGTCATGACTCTCTCACGGTCCAGGGCTGAGTCCTGCCACGCTTCACACAGCAGAGAGATTTTTCTAGAACTCACACTTGATCGGGACTCTCTCCTGCTGATGACCCTCCCTTACCCCCCACCCCCCGCACCCCGCTGCTGACTGTGCTGGTTTCTCACATTGCTATCCTCAGTGCTCTTCCGCGTGTCTCCACCTGGCAAACACCTGCTTTTCCCGAAAACCCCAGCTTAAATCTCTCTCCTCTGTCTCTCACTCTAACCCGCCACCTGCCCTCCTGTCGAATGAACGTTGGTCACTCTGAAGTTTTAAATACCGGAAACATACTCTAGACCTGTTTGCACGCTATATGTACACCTGTGCTTTAAATATAAAAAGTAAAAAGAGTAAGATATCACACACACACACACACACACACACACACACACACACACACCAGTTTTTACCCCTGTGCAGATGCTGTGCCATCCCCAGGGAGAATGCACATGGCACACTAAACCCTCAGACAGCCCATTTCTGCCGCAATCTGTCCCATCAGATTTTAAGAGAGAGGAGCAACTTACTAGGAAAGAAATTCTTTTTGCATCATGACACCTCTTCCAGGAAGCCTCCCATCTGCCTTGAGCCAGAAGGTCTTTCTCACGTCACTGCATGTGCTGTTTTCCTGCACATTCATACCTTCCTCTTCTGATTCCCTCGTGAGTCGATAAGCTCCTTGAAGGCAGGGCCTGTGTCTCAGGGCCTGGCACACAGTAGGAGAACCACAGGTGGGAAAAGCTGGACAGGACAGGAAAGCTGCTTTGCCCCAGCCTGGGGGCCCAGCGCGGGGTGCCGCTGTGTTAGGACACCCTCGCGGGCACAGCACAGCCAGGCGTCATCGGCTTCCAGCCGGGAGCACCAAACACTCTCATTAAGACGGTGGTTCCTCAGCAGAAGTTCACGGAGCACTGACTGACAAGTCTGTAATAACATCTTAATGGCCCGAGTTCAATTCCCAATAAATTACTTAAGTTTCTACAATAACGGAGCTGGCATTTTCATTAATGCTCCTGATTAATTGTCGGGCCTACAACCTTGCAGGGAGAATCCCAGTGCCCCGGGGTTTTCTACCGGAGGAAAGCTGGTGAAGGGTAAGGGAGAATTCTCTGCACGGCTGGGAACAGGGACGTGGGCTCTGAGCCCGCCCGCCCGCGCACGCTCGGATCCAGCCTGGCACTCCTTAAACTGCCTCAGTTCCCTGATCTCTCAAGTGGGGATAAGAAAAAGTCCTCGTCTCATAAGGTCGTGGTGAAGACTATCTGAGTTGGTGCAAGTAAATCCTTAGCACAGAATCCGTCGTATAGTAAGTGCTCAATAAACAGAGCCTGGTATTTATTTTATTTTTGTGATTGTCCTATTAGTTTTCCTCAGGGAGCTATATTGCTGTGGAGGAAGCAGAACTGCAATGCCTGAGAGTAGGGGTGGCAGATTTTGGAGAAATAGTGTCTCCTTCTCAGGGCTTTATTACGTTTAGGGGAGTGGAAACCTGTGTGTCTGGATTCACATCCTGTGGCTAAGGGACCCTGAACGCGTCCCTTCCCCCGCCAAGCCTCCTCCCCAAAGGAGGATGGTAGTTTTGATTTTTATGGGGTGGTTTCGAGAATTTGATGAGATGATACAGGTGGAAGCGCCTGGTGCTCACGGCTGCTCTTTGTTTATTTGTTTGGTCAGCAGCTTTGCTGAGCACCTCCTGTAGGCTGGGCACGGAGCTGGGCACGGAGCTGGGCCCGGAGCCGGGCCCGGAGCTGGGCCCGGAGCTGGGCACGGAGCTGGGTACGGAGCCGGGTACGGAGCTGGGCCCGGAGCTGGGCCCGGAGCTGGGCACGGAGCTGGGCACGGAGCTGGGCCCGGAGCTGGGCACGGAGCTGGGCACGGAGCTGGGCACGGAGCTGGGCCCGGAGCTGGGCACGGAGCTGGGCCCGGAGCTGGGCACGGAGCTGGGCCCGGAGCTGGGCACGGAGCTGGGCACGGAGCTGGGCTCTGGCAGTCAGGAGGAACGGCCCCGCCTCCATGGAGCGTCATACTGGTTAGGGTGGGTGGTGGCCAAGCTGACAAGTTGACAGTCAGGTGGCAGTGAGTGCAGTGGGTGGCAGACGAAGCCGGGCAGGGCAGGGAGCTGGGGGCGGCTCTCTGGACCAGTGTTCAGAGAGCATCTCCTGCCAGAGGCGCTGCCTAAGCATCCGAGGAGAACTTCCAGCAGAGTGAGAGAGCGAGCCATGCGAGCATCCGAGAGCAGAGTTCCCAGGAAGGGAAAGGCTGCAGCATGCTCTTTCTGAGAAGGGTCCACCTGTCATTTGCCTCAGCACCTCTAGCGCCTGAGACCTGCTTTATCTAATGCACATACAGTAAATGTTTGTCCTGAGCTGGAGATTAAGGGTCTCAGCGTAGGAATACGGGGTTCCTTCCCTGAGGATGCCAGGTCTGCATGGGAAGACCAGACGTAATGACTGCCATTTCCACACAAGGACCTTAGTCCCCAAGCTCTGGGAGCTCAGGGTGGGTCCCCAGGCTGAGATGGTGTCCGCCGGGGCTGAATTGCACATGCCTTCATTACAGAGCGTGGAGAAGAGAAAGGCCCACAGCCAGAGACCACGGCAGCAGGAGCAAAGGGCGGGGGGCCAGAACGCATGAGCGCTTTTGAGCCCCACAGGTTAAGGTTAAGATGAGTGGGAAACTTGACCGAGGGCAGATCTGGGCCCCTCCAGGCCTGCGCACCCAGTCATCTGGCTCCCATAATGTCATGCCTCCCACTCAAGTCAGAACCTCACCCTCCAGGACCCTGGGTTCTCATAAGCCAGATTTACAAATTATAATAGGCCAGAGGAGGTGCAGGCTGCTGCCGCTGCCCAGGCTGGCTCTTAGCAGGCCCTGCAGGAGACGGTGCTCACGTGACTTCCCAAAGCTGGCTCGGCTCATGACCAACTCCATACGAGGTCTCCCACAAAAGGGGCTCAGGTCCTGTATGCCACGTCTGATCTTGGAGAGTCTCACAGCCCATGAGTTTATCCAAGGCTCTGAAACGTCCCACAGGGAGCCTCTGGGTTGACCTGAGTCGCCCTGTTCCCTAAACTTAATTGAATAAGGAACCCCTTCTCTGGCCTGCCAAGGGCTCTGCAGACGTAACACCAGGAAACACGGCCTGCGCAGGAACACAGCGGAGAAAGCCACAGCCACCGCGGTGACTGCACACTCACTTCTCCTTCGAGGAGCGTGAGGGAGGAGGCAGGTGAAGGAGAGAGCACGCCGGGACATGGAAGCAGCCATCTCACAGGAAATAGTCCGCCTGCCCAGGGAGAAGGTTTTCAGAATCTCAAGCACCATTTCTTCCCCCACAGCCTCCCCCAGGAGACAGGACAGGCAAAGAGAAAGCAGCCTCCCCGCCGGCCTCTGGAGATGGGAGCATCTCTGCCGGTTTCATTTACAAAAGTGTCCTCGGCAATTCATCCCAATTTGCCTCATTACAAGCGATGTAAACATCCGGGGTAATCAGACAAAATGGGACAGTTTAAATGCTGCCTGAGTAAAACCCCAGGTGGCAGTTATGACTGTGGCACGCCGTTTCCACACAAGGACCTTGGTCCCCAAGCTCTGGGAGCTCAGGGTGGGTCCCCAGGTCGAGACGGTGTCCCCCGGGGCTGAAAGCGTCCACATAGAACCTAGTAAGAAGGCACTGTCTTTTCTAGGTTTTTATGCCAAGAATGAGAGGGAGGGAGGGAAGGAGGAAGCTGGCTGACACCTTCCCCTTTGCCATCGGTGTGCAGGGCAGTGTAACTGAGGGGACTGGAAAACAGAAGTTCAAATCCTAGTAATGTCACTTGCTTAATGTGTGTGACCTTGAACCAATCGCATTATTCGGCTAAGACTCAGTTTCCTAGTCCGTCAAATGGGGACGACGATCTGACATCAGGCCTGCTTCACGCCATTGTGGAGACGTCACTGCACCAGAAGCCTCACGAGGACAGAGACCCTGTCTTATCCACCGTTCAGAACAGAGATGTAATGCCACCTCCCCATCAAACCCTTTCCCAGCACCTCTGTCAGAAGTGGCACCGTCAAACACTAGTGACTAATGGCCTGGATCATGACCTCGGGCCACTGGCTGAACTCCCTGAGCCTTAGCTTACTCATCTGCACCCCAGGGAGGGCACACCCCATCTCTCACAGAGCAGCTACAACAAAGCTTACTGGGAACCCCACGGGCAGGAGGAGGCACATAAGAATGTCTGCTGGATTAGAGTGAGTTTCTGGTAGGCCCGAAGGGGCTAGAAATCAGACCTGGGGTTGAAGCTGCCTTGGCCAAGGTGATCTCTCCCTGTGAAACCTGGCTGACGGTGGCAGCAGTGTCCCCCAGCTCCAAGTGCAGAAAGGCTCCATGTGCCGCTTTCCCCCAGGACCCCTGGAGCCAATGAAAGAGATGGGAATGACGATCAGAACACGGGCCTCTGGCTCTTGCTGGTGTCGCCCCCTGAATTAGTCGCTGTGTGGCTTTAATAAAACCTCTCGCCATCCCCCATCTTTACCTAACCATCTCGTAAGGGAACGTGGACTCCTGGTGCTGGCGAAAATGAGAGGATTCTGCAAGTTCCTGGCTCTGGGAGCGCTGGATTTTGTCCACCTTTCAGTGAGGGATATCCAGACCTCTGTGCCAGCATCCCCCAATCACAGAGCTCCTGCTGGGAGAAGGGACAAAGGGTCTGAAGAAGGAGACAGAGGAGGGGAGGGCAGCAGAGCCACCTCCCCTACCCCCCCCCACCCCACCCAGCAGAGGGCAGGAGCAGGGCAAGTGGCCTGAGGTTCCAACCCAAAGGCCACCGCTTACTAACCTCAAGAGCATTATGGCCTACAGACCTCTGAGTCTAGTCCATTCATCTCGAAAACAGAAATTAAAACACCTACTGTGTAGCGTATTGTAAGAACTAACATAGGGTCTAGTTCATAGAAGGTGCTCCTTCCCACTAGAGAGCTCTGTGTTGGACATCGGGGTGCCTTCTCAACACCCATCCCCCCACCTTTTCTGCCCGGCAGCAGCCGATATGGATTCCCACCTCCAACTCTGGGATTGGGGTCTGACGGGCTGCAATTTAGCAGTCTAATCCCATCGGTTCCCTTGGTGCAGCAAAGGCGTGTGATGGAAGCCGGTTCAATAAGAGGGAAGCTCAGAAATCTGCTTTGTTGATTAGAAAGAAAGCAGCTCTCTCTGGGAGAAGTTTGGTGCACAAATGCGGGCTGGTGTTGCTACGCCCATTTTGCTACCACGAAGGAACTAGCCGCGAGAACAAAACGAACTTGAGGAGGAGGCAGGAACCCCAGAAAATGAAGCCGACGCCCTGATCAGACCGTACCTGAAGCCGACCCTGCATCTGGACACCACAGAGCCACACGCTACGGAAGCCCCTCTATGTTCTTAAGCCAGCTTGAGTTGACCTTTTGGAGAAAAAAAAACAAAAATCATTTTAACGAATACAAAAATCTTCAGATCGTCGATGCTCCTGAAACCACCCCCCCCCCCCGCCTCGAGTCCTCGGGGACCCTGTCTCAATGAACCAGTTTTGATATGCAAATGCACTTGCATTAATTGGCTCTCCTGGGGATGGTTTCTGCTCTTTCCTAAGTCATTTGAAACCCTGAGCCATTTAGGGGCTCCCCTCACGGACCCAGGTATTCTCCTGACTGACAGCCTGAACATCGTGATTCCTGACCGTTCCAATCCATCCCGTGACCAAGGGACATCTTCGGTAGGATGGAAGTGTCCAACTCCCGGTCACCTGGGAAGCAGTGAGATGAAGCCACAGAAAGAATACCAGCTCCAGAGTCGGAGGGACTCAGAGGAGAACACCTCCAAGCCTCCAAAGTCACATCGCCCGTCTGTAAAAGGATGATAATTATACTCACCTTGCTGGGCCTGTGTGAGGGTGTCAAGACATCACATGGATAAAAGGCTTGGCCAAGAGCCTGCGGGGTCATAGGCAATTAATAAATTGCTACCGTTGTTTAGATTTATTCGTTATGGTTGCCCTTCCCACTTTCCCAGGCTAGCATGGATCTAAGATTATAGGGGTCGCAAGATTCCTCAGTGGCGCAGAAGCAGCTAAGTCGTAAGACGTGGCATTGTCACTTGTCACCGCAAAGCACTGTTTGGGGGAAGGAAGTCTGTGGAGGGCGGTCAGCCACACACCCCAGCAGCCATACATTTCAGCACCAGGGACAGCGACACGCCCACTCCAGGTCTCTCTCAGGGTCAGTGGTCCCCATCACTGAGGATTTGAGTTCAAATCCTCATTCCCCAGCTAAGCAGCCCTGGGAGGGGCAAAGGTGGGGCCTCCCCTAGTCCCCCTGGGGAGGGTGACTGCAGACTTCTGGCCAGCCACAGCTGGGGAAGGACACACTTCTGTTATTTTAACCAACCCAGTTTGTGATACTTCTCAACCTTAAAAACTAAAACACCTTTTTCCCAGCTCTCTCCCCTTAAACAAAACGGAGGTGAAGACGCCTTCGGACGCTCTCCTGTCTCAGATGTGAGGTGCCCCTTCACACTTCACGCCACAGCCCAGACCCTCGGGGCCCTGTGCCTCCTGCCCCTGGCGGTCTGGAGCTGGGAGACAGGGGCGCTGCCGAATGCACTGGCCTGGGCAATCCACCCCTGGGCACCCCCTTGGCTCTGGGACCCGGGGTTCTGAGCTGCTTTAACCAGGGGCAAACCCAGTCCTCAGGTACCAAGTAGTAAATTCAACCAGCTTAATAAAACAGGCCAAGCTTAATAAAACAGGACATAGAATATTGATCAATGTATTTGAGCGCCTATTTTGTTGTTCCTTCACTCATTCAAAATACATTTATCGAGCATCTACTATGTGCCAGCCACTGTTCTAGGTACTGGGGCTACGGCAGTGATCTTGACCCAGAAGGTCCCTGATCTGGTGCTGCTCAGCATCAGGTGGGGGTGGGGAGCACAGATCGGTGCACGGGAAGGTGACAGGTTCACAGGGCGGGCTAAACACAGGAGGGGTGCACACCGCCGACAGCCTCTGCTTCCTCCACCCTCTGTCCGTCACGCTCTGTTCTCCCATCATCTCCCTCCCTCTCCATCACCACGGCTCTGGCTGTTCTCCTGGCTTTGTGGTCACTTCAGCTCTTGCCTCAGGCATGATCTCAGTGTCCAGGTGTTGTAAAGTCTTTTCCAGGTGGGACTTCATTATAACATTTCTCACCTGCCTGGCTCTCAAACCTGTTTGACTCAGCACCTGGGGGTGGGAGGGTCAGGTGCAGAGGGAGACACAGCCTGCTTCTGCACACCCACCCCACCCCCCCGCTCCCCAACCTTCCTGCTTCTGGCTGACGGGGCAGGAGGGGTTCCGCCTCCCTTTTGAGAAGCCTGCAAGACCAGGCACTCGCTTTCCCAGCATCCCTTGCAGCTAGGATGTGAGCATGTGCCCTGGGCCCCGTGGGCTTGGGACCTGGGGACAGAGAGGCAGGTGACCTGCCAGGGGAGAAGGTAACCTGGTGGCCGCAGCAGGAGATGTGGCCAGTGTCCCCCTGGGGGGCTGATGGGGGCTGTGGCCCCCATTCCGCGCCTGTTTCTGCCCTTGGACTTCACAGGGAAGAATCAGGAACAAGATTGGGGTCCCCAGCATTTCCCCATAACTCACTCACCCTGTTTGCAATGGCTTTTAAAGAATGGTGCCCGCAACAGAGCTGCTGTTGGCCCTGAATGATATGAGGGGGAAAAATAAATTATTTTATAAGGAACAGAGAATGTCCGTATCTCCAGGCCTGCTTCTCAGGCCTCCTGGGCTGTTCATTCCTTAATCCCCTCTCTGCCTCAGCAGCCTGAGGCCTGGTCCCACACTTCAGCCCTCCTGTCGGAGCCCCACAAGGGGCAGCCCCGCAGGCGTCCACAGCTCCTGAACCATAAGCTCGCTCTGCCTCTTGAGCCCTTGCAAGCAGATTTCCTTTGCTGGTAGCAAGTCCCCTGCCCTCCCAGGTTCACCTGACCCACACTGGCCTGATGCCAGGGTGAGAATGTTCTATGCTGACACCCCCTACCCCTCCCCCCCCACCACCAAGGAGCCAGTTATCACTTCACACGATGCCAGACTTCACGGGGAAGGGGCAAGCTCCCTGCAAGTCTCAGAAAAATGGCAAAGCTCCAGGTCCCAAGAGGCTGGCTGACCCCATGGACAGGGGGTAGCCAGGCCATGGTGGCAGCTCACGGCCCCCCACAACCTGGCCTGACCTGAAGACAGCCCTTAGAGGGTTTCTGTTGAGCCAGCTTGTGCCTTCCAGCCCTCCCCAGGTGCCACGCAGGAAGGCTGTGGCATGTCAGAGCCAAGATGACAGCTTTCACCTGCCCCACCCTCTGAGCTCCTCCCAGCACTGGAGGCCCACACGAGGGGTGGGGAGTGGGGTACCAGAGATCTGAGGGATGGGCTGAAGAGGAGGGGGCTTGATTCCAGAGATCTCAGCAGCATGAGAATGTCCAGCGGCCTCCCTCTCCAGTAACCCACAGAGCTTCTGCCTAACAGCCTTGTCCTGGACCCCTCGCCTGCTCTAATCTCCCAGGGGGGCCCTTCTGGCCCCTCCCACCTTCCCTCCCTCCCACTCTTCCTTTGCAGGGTCGCACGTGGGGATTTCACACCTTCAGAATCACCCCCTGCCCCCCCCGCCCCCCACCATAGAGATGGAAGTAGAAAATGAGACAGCCACAGCATATGGCCTGAATGGGGAAACTCTTGGGCCACACCCTGGGCCAGGCGCTTCCCCTCCCCCTCCTCCCAAACACACCCGTGGCCTCCTTCATCACTGAAGGCCACGCGAGCCGTCCCTGGGTTACGGTGCGCCCCACGCACTGTAGGGAAGCCACAGCACTCCCCCTCATAACAGCCTGGGCATGAGACTGTTCCCATTATTACAGGTGAGGAAACCGAGGCTCGGAGAGGTTGAGCGTCTCAGAATTGCATAATGTAGAATTTAGAGCTAGAATTTCAGTTCTGGCCATAATACCCCCCATGAGGCCCTGTCAGGAAGCTGCCGGGAACTCTGCTTGGGGGGGGGAAACTTCAGTGAGGTATTTTATCAAGGAGAAGGCGCTTCTTTCTTCCTCACTGTCATAGAAAGCAACATGGGGCATTTTTCATGCCCAGGATCTGGGATCGAAAGCCGTGATTTAATGGTCTCACTCCAGGCCTGGTTGTTCCGCTAAGTCCCCCATCAATATATGAATATTTACACACACCCATCGATACATCAACATTCGCACACACGTAGCTGCGGTGCCTCCGTTTCTGGGAACGGACTATCTCTAGGAGGGGAGCCCGAGGTTCATTTGCAGGGATCCTGTTTGGAGCCGCTAAGCAGTGCAGTTTGGCCCCCAGCCCCCCGCTCCCCGTGGGGAGCTCTAGAGGTGCCCCGAGGGTCAGACAGAAAATCTTCGCTCCTCCTGCCAGGCCTGCAGCTGGAGGCACTGAGGGCCCACCCAGTGGTGCTTCCAACAGGCTCCCCCTCACGCCAGCCTCTGCCCAGCGCGCCCATCCATCCCCTGCTGAGCGCTCCCATCCATCTGCCTCAGGCTGGCTCCAGAATGCGAAATCATGTTGTCCTTCCGTCCCCTCCCCGCCCCGCCCCTCCTGCCTCTATGGATTTGCTGTTCAGAAAACATCTGTTTCCTCCTTCGCCCCTGACAGACTCATCGATCTCATGCCAGCCTGGCTGCTTAAACCCGGGGCCTGGGAGGCAGACACTTACTCCTTCTGGACCCAGGGTGGGTTGGGGCGGGGGGGATGGGAGGGGGGGATCTGAAGGGCAGGGTGCAGGCAGGCCTGGGATTCTACAGGGGAGTCATGGACTGTAGGGGTGGGAGGGGAGAGACAGCTGTCGGTGCAGGGACCTCCTGGCTGAGGTCCTAGGTCAGGGCCAAAAGGGAACAAGGTCAGGTGAATAAAGCTGAAACTCAGGAGAGCAACACCGGCAGAGCGTCCAGGGGAGTGTGCCAGGGAGTGTGCGGGAGGAGTGTGCAGGGGGAGTGTGCAGGTGGAGGGTGCAGAGGGAGTGTGCAGGGGGAGTGTGCAGGTGGAGGGTGCAGAGGGAGTGTGCAGGGGGAGTGTGCCAGGTAATGTGCAGCATGTGTGTACAGGAAGAGAGTGTGGGAGGAGCTGCAGGGGGAGTGTGCAGGGG
>PVKZ01005770.1:0-46488 GCA_004027375.1 Macroglossus sobrinus
AAAGCATAGGTTTCTCTTACAAGCGGTTAGCTTTTTCTAGTTATTGCTTGTGAACTCAGTCAAACAAAGCCAATATTCTGTATTATGGATGCAGAGTAATTAATCACTTTATTTATTTATCCATATGTGCCATTGTTAAGCAGCCAATAAACAGCTGGTGTCAGTGTGGAATAAATAAAGTAGAAGAAAACTTCTACTTTATCCAATGCATGCTTCTCTTTGTCCATCCAATAAGGTAGATATTATAATACTATCTTGGAAAAGAAACCTGAAAACTCATAGGGTGTTTAAAAAAAATCTTACTCAAGTTGACACCATTGAAAAATAACAGATTGAATTGGACTCTGATTTTATGTGATTTCCAAGTGAAAAATGTTTCCTCTATAATACCGTTTTCTAGAGTGTTGGTAAATAGTACTTTTTTTTTAAGAGTAATGGAGTATAATTTAAGGGAATGTGAAGTCAAGTAAGAAAATAGAACAGGAAAATAAACAAAAATTTTGAAGAGAATTTAAATTAGTCTACCGCTGTCTACACACGCTTGTATAAAGACATAGGAGGAGGTGGGGGATGGGTGGGATGGGGATGTGCCCCTTTGGAAACTGAAGAGTTAAAGTCTGAATTTGTTGTTATCATAAAACAAAAGCTTCCTGCATTACGAACCAACACCACAGTACCAGTGTCTTTTCATTGGGTCTTGTCCATGGCTTTTCCTTTGATGTACTTGGGGTGAAGTGTAGATATAAACCAACACGCTCTGAATTTTTACTTCACGGTGTATATCGCGATTGTGATCTCATGAGATGGAATCTATTTCCCTCTCACTGTCATGTTGGTTGATTCAAGTCTCTTCCTTTCCTCAAGCTCTAGAAATGATTTAGGTTCAAAGCTAGAACACGATGCATCTGAAGTTACCCCGTGTTTCCTCCTTGAGGCCTGAGAAAGCCTTCAGCCAATCAAAACACATTTTCCAAAATTATTCAGTGCTCACAATAAGGAAATCTAGAAGTGTCATCAAACTACTTTTCTTTCTTTAAAACCAAGGATGAATGAATAATATTTTTAGTTATTGTATCAAATACTTCCAATAAGCGTTAACGCAGTTGATTTTCTAGGCCTGCTTGTTCAGGTCCAGTGTTAGTTATATTTTCATAATCTAAGACACTAAGCCCAATCTACAACAAACCAATTAGACAACTCTTTGTGTGGTACTAATTTGTCTCGTCTATCCAGTATATATCTATGTCTGTATCTGCATACTTTTTTAGACAAAAAAGTGTTACATGAGTTAAATAAATATCAATACACAAAACTATTTAATAACATACAAATGTTCTGTTTCCACATTCTATTAAACAGAAGTACTAGTAGCCCATATAGAATGGACCTGCAAATATATAATACCTTGTTTATGGTTATTTCTTGGAAGCTATAGTGGAGTATTATATAGATATCTCCTCATTAAAATAAATTATGCTCTTGTTAAATAAAAGATGAGATTGATGAGGTTTTTAAACTCATAAAATCCAGGTTTAAATTTGAGATACTATAATTACAGAAACATGAATGATTGAACAATTAACGGCACTGTGTTAAGTGTTCACCTATAAGCATTGTTACAAAGAAGGATAAAATAACCCCGAACCCCCTTACTCTCTGTTGCTACATGAAGTTGAAATTCATCACAAAAAACAAATTCGCCTTAGTTTATATAAAGGTGTAAAGTTTTAATATTTGGGAAAATTGTTTTTTTAGTTCTGTTGAGGAAAATAGGAATAACAAAAAGTAGATTTATTGTGTTTTATAAAGGACAGAGTGTTTTTTCACCATTCTAATCTTTAAAAGTTTGGACTTAATCTGCGTATAATTTATGGATCTTATGTATTCATATAGCCTATGAAGTTAGGAAGTTGATTTATTGAGAATTTCCAATTTGCATTTGACTCTAACTAAATCTTAATATTAAATTAAGATTTTTTTTAAAAGAAGCTTTATATTATACCTGAACTTTTAGCACACTAACTATAAACAGTATCTTGGGAAAGGAATTTATAAAATTAATCGAGACTACTAAACTAGTTTCATTGTTCATCTCCACAATGCTACTTCTAGAAATATGTTCAAAGAAAACAACAAATGTTTAAATTTTTTATTTAATTTAATTTTATTTATACCTACAGCACATGGTCTTCTTAGGTGGTCTCCCATCCAAGTATTAACCAGGCCCGACCCTGCTTAGCTTCCGAGATCAGATGAGATAGAGCGTGTTCAGGATGGCATGGGTGTAGACAGTAATAAATGTTTTATAAAGAGAATTATTATAGCACTGTATACACTTATATGTATTCACTAGCACACACATGTATATAGCATTATTTAAATAAATGTGTAACCAAATGAAATTTGAGTAAACTAAATGGTCAAAAGTAAAGTAAATTTAAAATATTGTTGAACATCTATAGTTGCCTGATGTGTAGCTATTATGAGTTATTTTTTCAAGAAATAAAAAATTGGAAGTAAGCTTAGAAAACAGTGGCAAGTGAAAAAGCAATATGACTTTAATTTTATAAAATAAAATTTAAAAATAAATATATTAATGGATAATACTTGAAGAAAATGCAATGACTTATCTCTTTACAATACTTATCTCTTATTTATGAGATTAAAAGTAATTTAAAATTTTTAACTGTACTGAACTTCCAAATTTTCACCATAAATTGAATTACTTTTATTTTTATTTTTTTAAAACTTAAAGAGTCATCAAGAGAAAATGGATTAAAAGGCACATGAAAGAATGTCACCCTGGACAAGTTTGGGGAAAAAAAGAAAAAGATTAGAAAGCCATACAGGTCTATTTGCTACTGTAATTTTTATGTCAGATATTTAAAGATGAAAAAAGCATACGGTAATTAGGGCCCAGAATTATGCTAATGGAAGCGCATATTGGAGAAAATCTCATTAATAGTCACATTAAGTGATGATTAAGGGAGAAGACAGTTTGACTGATGTACTTCCCGCCACACGTCGTAATGGATCTGAGCTATCGCCCAGCAGCAAGCTGGTGCCGCTGGAGATGGCTCCCATCCCTTGCTGGAGATTCCAACGATTTTCTGTTTTGTTTTGTTTTTTTTTTTTTTTAAATTATAAATATAACGAGCTCAATAATAAAGTGGCTTGATGAGCAGCTTTTCCATTTGTCAACTCTGCTCTGCATCAGTGAAATTATACATTGTAAGATTACACACTGTTTTAAGAAAAATTCTAAAATATCACTCGTTTGTTATTTATTCTATGACACATTTTAGTAACAAACTAAAATTAATTACCAGACATGACCCTGATGTAATACTTTTTTTTTTACTTTTTCTTGCAGCAAAACTATTTTTCTTCAAAATTGTCACTATAATTGTAGTACATTTTGTTTTTGAGTCTTTAGATTTAAACACACACACACACACACACACACACACACACTTTTTTCTGAATTTAAAACTTTCTGGCAACTGTGGGTATTTTCTATACAGTCTGCATCTTTTCCTGAAAGACAATGAGACATCAACAAATACATATTCTCCCTCTACATGACTATGTTGACATTATATTTAAGTTTGCATATGAATGTGCTCAGCATATTAACGTTCAAATACAGTTTGACAAGTTTATAGACATTAGAACTTCGGGAATAACTTTGTCCATGCCACCTGACAGTCAGTTTTAATTTGGAGAGAGGATGGATCTTTTTGTGCATTCTATTTTCCCAACATGTACTTACTTTATTGTGTATATGTAAAAATACACATATCGGCCCTCAGACATCATGTAGCACGGAGCAGTGGCACATTTGCTGTGCAGTGAAGGTATGCTGGGCACTTCTAAGCAGTAGCTGCAAGTCAAAATACACTTTAGCCTTCTCAATCTCTGAATATAGGGCTAGATTATGTCCCAGTATTTCTCACTTGGGGATTCTCTACAGCCAACATGTTCTCATCTAATAATAGTACATACGAATTTGGAAATACATTTTATTTGCTCAGAGCTTTTCATTGGAATTTCAATATCCTTAAGGTAAATTGCCTGTCTTATAAATAGTTTTAAAGCCCTACTCAGCAGGATCACAGGTAAAGCCTTACGCTGCCAGTTGGCTAGGAAAGTAGAAATTGAGCTGGAGGAGAGTAAAAACCTACCTCATTTTGTTTTAAGTTTGAGATAAAATCAGGCATCGATCACGGAGAATTGTGATGCAGTGAACCAGCTTCCTCCATTGAGATACATTAGTATAGATTACAATGAATGAAGGGAAATATGTTAGATTGAGCAGAGCATCTAAATAATGTGTTGACTTGAATATTAACAGTGGACTCTTTGAATTTCAAGTGAATTATGGAGAGAAGACCCTAGTCCTAGTTTGCCCAGAATGGTCTGATTTATGCCAGTCATGGGGGTATAACTATTGATAGACTCCCCTCTCTAGTCTGTCTCTCTCAAAAAAAAGTCACAGTTGGGACAGAAAAACTATTCATGGAGAACTAATCATTTTTGTTATCACATCTTCTTCCACGAAGCCTGTGAACAAGAAATTAAAAGAATGAAAGAGAATGCGTGTTTGACTTCCTATTTTGGGCCATATTGGTGCCACAGAGTTCCTGGCTAAGTCAGGGACAGAAGACCTGCTCTTTGCACTTCTGTGTGGCCCCTCTGCTGCCCCCATCCCACCCCCACTATTCCCAGCTAGTCTAAGCCTGCCTCTGGGGAATGACTTATTGCCAGTTCAAGCATCCAGTGTGGCATCTGTGATTGTCTGGCTTGGTTTCTAGTTCAACAGTGTGGGAATGTGGGGCCGGTGGCAGACCCCAGAGAAATCCATGCTTTGGGCCCCAGGCTTGGGCTAGCATAGGAGTTGAGACCTCATCCCTGAGCCAGCTGTCCTGTCAACCAGGTAAATGCCATATGTGGACAAAGATGTGCCCGCTGCTCATTGTGGGCACACACCAATCGTGACGGTGCAGTTTACACCTCAAAATCAACTCTAGATATTTCATGAAAAGCTCTATTACATCATTAAACATGTGCAACTTTGAGATGTAACCCCTTTTCAGCAGCTATGTTCACTTTCTCCAGAGAAAGGAATAAAGGATAAAGAGGAGAATTACACGTAGATTAGACTTTCCGTGAAAGAAGCAGGTCCCTTAGGCAGGGCTACGAAGTGTGTATCTCTTATGAGGATAAAATTGACGCATGTCTTGTGGAAAGAAGGAAATAACTTTGTCTAAATACTGGTTAAATCTCTGATCTCAAAAGGGCTGAAAGATAAGGACATCGGTGGTACTGTGAAGAAATTGTTTATCTTGCATGTGAGACGATTCAAATAGTCTCCCTTGATCAACTGTAGGTGACTGCGATTGACTATCATCTTCGTTTTAGTAATACGCTTCTTCTTACATTCCTTAAATCGTATAGGTCAGAACTCTTTATCGAGTGTGGTTGTGAAAGTAGATACGTATTTTATGAGGGACCATATGTTTTCCTCGGCACCATGCGAAGTTCACGTACTAGAACTTGGAAACGCCCTCACTCCTCCTGGAACCTTCTGCAGGCAGCTCACCCTGTGCATCCATGTGGATTTAGTATTCACAGTGGCACAGCTTTGCCTGTTCACTATTGAGTCCTCAGCCTCCCAAAGGGCACCTGGTGCATTGTGGATACTCAGACCTATTTGTCGATTGAATGAATGAATGAATGAATGAATGCACAGATGAAATGAAAACAGCCGTGGTTGAATATACATCCATAGTTGCGTGTTCTCCGTGAGATTGCCCGCAGTTTGCACACGCAGCCTGACCACAAGCAGGTGGGTGTTTTGCGTGCCTTTGAGATCCTCTTAACCAGAACGCCTCTTGGCATCAGTTACAGGAGGACTGTGGGGCCCCCCTTTATGTGGTGGTACACGGTACATGCACACCCCGCGGCTGCTGAGTGGACGTACCTTATAACAGCCCGTGCCGAACATTCTGGTCGCCGCAGAGGTGCGCGTTATCAGGTCTGGTCCCTCAGAAGAGGCCCTGTTATCCCCCGAGCTGATGTTGCTTGTGGGAACTCGCACCCACCGCCTTCTTCCATAATGCCGTTCTGTTGGCTCAGAAGCCTCCAGCGGCACCCAAGTCCTTCCAGAGTGAACGGCAAATGTTGACATTTGGGGTCCTTCACAGACTGGACCATCTCCTACTGCATCCCTTCTCTTCCTTCTTGGAGACACCTCCGTTGCTCCAGCAAACCAGGATATTGTCAGTGTCCCAGACTTACCCGTGGAGTTCACACGAGTCCCCATTCGGACCAGAGAGAGCTCGTTCACCCAGTCCCAGCCGCGGTCACACTCCCACTATTATCTGTTGATCGAAAACCGCCCGACATGCGCCATTTGGATCCCGCACCGTCTCCCCTCTGGCGTCTCTGCTGGTCCCTGTCCTCACGTGATCCTTCCCAGCGCTCTGCTTTAGCTGTCATCAGAGCTTAGACTTGGTTCTCTCCTCCCGCCTGCCCTGGCCGCCAAACCTCGTGCCGCCTGGAGGGCAGGCGTGCTGTGTGCTGTCCCCTGACCCCGGGCGCAGCGGTGGGCACAGACTGGGCTCAGTAAGGGGATGCTCCATGATCTGAACTTGTACCGTTCATTCCCTCTTTAAAACATAGTCTCTCAGGGAAAGGGGGTGAATGAATTTTAAATCCAACTTGATTTCTTATACACGGGTTTGAGAATTGCTGTCATGAACACACAGGGCTTGTGAAACTCAGAGGCCAATATAGATATTTTTTTAATATAAAGGAGCAATTTAATTGGCTCAACCTTCAAAGTTCTAAGATGCATAATAATAATCATCTTGCCCTTGCATGTATCGACAGGTGCATTACGAGATTTTTACAATGCTTCATTCAATATTTCCAGTTGATACTCTGGACCATGTCTTACAAAGTGGTGAGTTTATTTTAAAATATTAGGAGAATGTATGGCTTCAGTGAAGGAGGCTCGCCTGCATTTTAACATTTTATGGTATGACTGATGAACTCATAACTACAGTAATGTTAATGGGTTGAGGTGCTCTAGTTATTTCATTCCCGTGACTTTTATCTTTCAATCCATAAGGGACTCAATATCAGGGAACCAAAAGAGCTTAAAAGCCATCAGTCACAAGCAGTTCTGACAGTGTCAGCAAAAAATAATGAGTGAGATTTTGTTAAATTCCATTTTCTAAGTAGAATAGCTTATGTTTTAACCCTTCATTTAAAAATGAAAGGATGGGTAGTTTTACCAATGTTTTCTTCTTTTTTTAAAACAAGTTAATCAAAATCTAAAGAAAATTGAATGAACATCTTTGGAGAGACACTGACCATTGCAGTCTGCTGAATTCTAGATAAAGAAAAAGTAGGAACGGATAAAAGTACGTTAAAATATTGTGCCCGATGATTAGCAAGGCCCTGTTACTGAGTACAATCTGTATAATCTGACATTCCCTCTTCCAGTAATAAATCGTATATGTAATTCGTAACATTTTGCTTCAGATTCTGGATTGTCCTTCTAATGGAGTCGTTGTTCTAATAAACATACCTGACCATAGATCCTTTCCAGGGATGGCGAGCTTCCTCTGTCTCTAGGTGTAAAATTCAACCCAGATCGCTCGAATTAAAGAAAGGCCTTTATAACGGGTGCCTTTTCCTGCCATCCACCGTGGTCCACCGATCCTGTCTGTATAGGTTCAGCAACAGAGGGAAGGGCGGAAACTGTTTCTTATGATTTTATCCTCATGTTCGTACCTGAATACTAACGTCACCATTGGTCAGCCCGCAAGGAACCGGGGAACGCGAACGCTTAACACCCAGTGACTTTTGAGCAAGACTGGGGCTTCAAAGCAGACCCCAAACAAGAAAGTGGGCTGTCAGAAGTCTCCGGGTCATAAGACCTGTGTCCCTAAACTCAACTGAGTCAGAAGACTTGAAAAAATAAGGTTGACCTAGCCAGGAATGTGGGATCCATTCTTCCTCCAATTCTGGAAAAGATCATTCTTTTCCAGCATTTCATTTTTTAAAAAAATGATGCATATAGAAAAGTTGGAAGAATTTTATAGTGAATGTCCAAATACCCACCCCCTCCATCTTCCTGCTAAGAGTTTGATATAGTTGATTCATCCCATCTATCTTCATCTATCCCTCCCTCTATTCAGAAGCTATTTGTTATATAAAATATACTATTGGTTAAATAAAAATGTTTTTTGTTGATGCATTTTAAAAAGAAAAGTCACAGGTGTCAGTACACACCCCCTCCCAAATGCTTCAGCACACGCATCAATAACTCAGTTTATTATTTATTTACAGTTCCTATTTTTTCTCTGAAGTACAATTGTACATGCAAGGAAATATACAGATCTTAAGTGTACCATTCATTAAGTTTTGACAAATAAACACAAACGTGTAACCCAAACCTCTGAAGCAATATAGAACGTTACCGACACCCCAAGAGGTTAATTCACACCCCTCCCAAGCAAATTTCCTCCTTTCCCACCCCCTAGAGGCAACTACTGCTGGTTTTTTCTCTTCCCACCATAGATTAGTTTCGCCTGTTAGAGAATTTCCATAGTAGGTGGGACCAAGGATCAGTATTATTTAGCAAGGTGTCTTCCTCCACTGAGCCTGAAGCTTTTGGATTCGTCCGCGCTATTGATGTGTATCACTAGTGTTTCACCTTCATTGCCTAGCAGCTTTCTTTGTATAAGTAAATATATCACAGATTATGTATTTATTCTCTGATGGTTGGATACCTGGGCTCGTTCCAGTTTAGGGCTATTAAAAATAAGGCAGCCAAGGACACTCTCGCACCAGTGTTTTTGTATGTGCATGTTTTGTAATTCGGGGGAAAATATCTAGAATTGGAATCACCAGATCACTGAGCAGGTGTGTGCTGGGTTTTATAGGAACCCGTCCGACCCTTCCCTGCAGCGGTTAAGCAGTTTCATGCTCACTCAGCAAGGGACCTGCGTTTCAGTAGCTTTGCGGCCTCGCCTACATTTGGTAGTGCAGGGATTTTAAAACTCGGCATTCAAGTGGGTATGAAGCAGTATCTGACTTTGGTGTTAATTCGCATATCCTTGATGACCAGTGCTATTGAGCATTTTTATTTTCTTGTAGATCATTTGAACATAGGTCTTTACTGCTAGCATGGCAGTCTTAAAATAAAACTCTGGAAAAACTTATGGGGAAACACACACACTTTTTGTTGCTTTTAAAGCAGTTTTGCCTATAAAATTTCATTATATCGCTCATTTCAACCCTCTCTTAGAGACATGTAAGATATTTGCTGTTGCACACACACACACACACACACACACACACACACACACACACTTACAGTAATGAGTCCGAAGCAAGGTGTCCCTGTAGGAGGTCCTCATTACTTTGTGTTTTCTTCTTGGTTGGTGGGTTGGTTGATTGGTTGGTGGTTTGGGATTTTTGTTTGTTTGGTCTGGTTTTTGCTCATCGTTTGATTTGGTTTTTCCTCTCACGCTCCCTCTCCTTCTCCTGGATCCCAGGCATCGCTGCTCAGTTAAAATCCCCTCTCCTCACCTCTCCTCACCCTCACGCTTCCTCCCCTTCCAGCTCCGCAGACAACAGCACTGGGAGAAATACGTCTCGGGCTGAATTACGTTCTGGAGAGCTTAGCCCTAAAGGATGTTGTTGAGAAGTGTTCAACTGAGTTAAATAAGTTATTGATTTTTATTTTTCCTTTGTCTTGGGGTCATATTAGAAGTCGGCCATATCAGTACTCACATGGAATTGCCCTTGAGTCTACTATCAAATTTTACCCCATCTTTTCCTGCAAGATATGATTCCAATCACATTTCTACCTTGGTGTCTCTCTGGTGAAGTTCACTTCAAGTTCACTTCACTTTTATATCGGTTCATGTCATCATATGCCCAGTTTACGCTAACTTGTAATACTTTCTATGTTACTCCCTATTCATTGATGGTTTTATACATCATTTCCATTTCAATTTGTATTTTTTTTCTCAAGAGAACAGGCCTATGTGCTTTACTTCTTTTTTTTTTTTAATCTCAATCCCAGAAATTTATGGTATGGAGTACATCTAGTATATTCACTACAATTCATGGAAGAATTAAATAAAATAGAAGATACATTTAGTCAGGATAATATGCAGCAGATAATCAAATGTTTAACTGTGTATTTCTGCAAGTATCTTTTTCTTCAAAATAAAAATGCAGAAATATATGATCTCTCATACATTTAAAAGTCGACCCACAGATGAATTTCCTCTATGATCGTCAGCTGCTAAGGCGTGTACCGTGCTGTGCACACTGGTTCGGTTTATCTCTCGCCCCTCACAAACTAGGCCAGACCCTCGCGGCCTTCCCAGCGCTGGTGGACTAGCTCAGCTTCCTGTGGCTCAAGGCTTAAGGCAGGGGCCATGTGGTTATTTGTCTGTGGCATGTGACTTGAGCTGCTGTCATCCACTCCACTGGCTGGACACGGGAGGAGGTCTAAGGAGGCTTCACTCGTGTGTGGTACCCCGGTGCTCCTGCACGGAACCCCTCTCTCTCTCTCCATGTGGCCAGCTTGGGCTTCCTTACAGCATAGCTGTCACCCAGTCGTCACACTTATACAGAGTCTGGCTTCCAAGGAGAAGCATCGTGTCCTAGAAGCATTCGCCGTAGGACATCTCTCGTTAGAAAGCTACGAAGCATCATCACTTGTGCAGCACCGTGATGGTCTCAGCTGGGCAGGTCACGGCCACGCCAGATTCAAGGGCAGGGAAGGAAAGCATTTCTCAACAGAGGAGGTGGCAAGAATGTGTGTCTAACTTTAATTCGTCACACGCATTCCTGACCTAGGTGTGTCTAGTTTAACCAGCCAGGCGAGCCAGGATGAGCTGCTGCATTAGAGCTGTAGGGTGTTAGTCTAAAAGCTACAAACTGACTTCTGATCTCTCTGTGGGCTTGTGGTGGTCTTATCTGAGTCCCCTCCAAGAGCTGTCTGTCACCTTTCACCTCAACTTGCAGAACACAAGCGTGGAGTGGGCAGCACCTTCCACCAAAAGGGGGCTTGAGAAATAGAAGAAATTCCATAAAACCTTCCACTAAATGACATAACTTCGGCAAAGAATAGCTGCCTGATACTGTTATGTTATATAAATGTATTTCTACTGGCCTATTCTCAATAGGTAGGATGTGTTTATTTTTATTTTTTCAATTTTTGATAATAATTGTTAAGACCTACCCACATGAAACTGCTCGACTGCTTTGAAATCCACAGCCCGTGTTTACAGCATGGCGGGCTGGGGTTCTTGGTTGAATCCCTGAGCAGGAGAAAAACGGGGAGGGGAGATGTAAAGTATGTATGACCCTTCTTTTTATTTTATACAAAATTTATTTTCCTTACATTAACCCTAAGGCAAATACTAGGTATTTCTATTCTCATTCTCTGACACAAAATGCTGTTCCAACTTCTAAATTAGGAGAAAAAGAATGTTTTGCTGTTGTTTGTGGCGGTGTTGTATGGTGTGTGTGTGTGTGTGTGTGTGCGTGCGCGCGCGCACACACACACACATACACACATGCCCATGCTCACTTACATGAACATGTTAAGGGAAAAGAGGTCTAAATAGACAAAAGCAAATTAAAGAAACACTTTTTTGTCAGTTTCCCAAGTTTATATATTGAGTCTAGATTATCCAGACACTATGGGACAAAATCTAGTCTTTTCCCAGCACAGTGCATTAACTATACAAAATTCTAAATGGGCACCATTCGATTTGGGGGTATTTTTTCTTTATTTTGAAAGTCAAAGGAAACAAAGAACAGAAAGCATGATTTTTATTCTCATTTTGACTTTTTAAGCCTCTTTTCTGAAAAATGCAAATTGTCATTAGCTACGCTATTATTTTTAAACAATTAACTATTTGTACACTAGAGCGATGCCAACATTGCCCTCCCTGATTCTGGAAGAATCAGTTCATTACATTTGAACATTTTACTCTCTTGTGTGTCTGTTTTTTTTTTTTTTTAAATATTAACTCAAAATAGTAAAAAATAAAAATTAGTCACTTTCTTTTCCATTAGTGAAAATTCAGATCCTACCACCTACAAATAAAACCAAACCAAACAGAAATGACACTTGTTTTCCTGGTTTTCTCTTTCTGAACAGGAAAAGAAATTGAAGAAAATCCCTCCTCCAGTTTGGGTGTCATTTTCTCATAGGCTGAGAATGACCTGTTTTGAGGGGTATGATAACCCACTTTTTGGAGACTTTCATCATTTTACTCATTTGTCACTGTGGGTAAATTTTTACAATTGCCAAAGTCTAGTTTCCTTGGTACTTTTTTTTGTGAAAAGGGCTCATTAGAGTAATTTTGCAGGGGCTTGCGTGACCCACACGTAGGTCCCATAGGAAGCAAAGCAGCATCACCAACTCATTTCATTTAGACCATTAAGCACATTAGGTGATGAAGATTCTGCTAGTTCTTCTGTCGCCAGATTAAACAAACAAATTAAAAATGAAGCATGCCCTGACTGCCTGTGAATTTCCTGAGCTGCTTCATCAAGCCTCCCTCTGGGGTCCTGCTTTGCCCTATTGCCTTAAACCCACATGTAGCCATCAGAGGCAGATCAGGGCTGCGCTAATGACAACTGCCACCAATGAATTCTGATTTATCTTCTTATAATTGTCTGCAATTAGAAACCAGTAGGAACACATCATGGAACATTTATAAGTGAAAATAATGTTTCATTGAACAGGAAGCTTGAGTGCACGCGCTTGATTAAGGAGAGGACAATTAGTTTGTTCAAGTCGATAGAGTGAGCAGAACTTAACAATTGGAAAAAAAGAAAGAAAGAAATCACCGTATAGTGGCATAAAACGTAGTGTTACTTAAAAAGGATGGATTTTCCTTTTTTGGATTCCGCTCTCGCCCCTCCCCCACAGAGGAACCATTTGCTCGCCATGGCTTTCTCTTGCATTAAGATAATATATACTGAATTTAAGGGGATAAAAAAGCAGCAATATGTAAACTGAGATGTATAAAAATATAAATTAAGGTTTGTTATTTTTTATAAAAAAATTTGTCATGATGCACCATTAAATAAAACGTGCTCTTGACGTGTTTTAACATATAGGGTCACTGACAGCCTAGCAGCCGATTAATGAATGTTTTTCTTTCCATTGAGGTTGAACAAATCAGAGCATTTACTCAGTGGACGGCTTACATATTCCAGTGATGCTTTATGACCAAAGTATAATAAAAGTGTTTTGTCCCTTTTTGTCACAGTGCGATTCGAAGGAAGACAAATTTCATCAGAATAAATAAAGAGTGCCCTTCAGATGTGAACTGGAAGTCCTGCTTTGTACTAACTGTACCGATCTACGTTCGTAAACAAATGTTTTAGTGGTGCTAGGCACAGAGCTCCCTCATCCTGTGGAGTACAAAGGGGAAGGTCACGTAGATGATGCTATGTGGTCCAGCAAAGACAGACGTTAAAAGCAAATCATCAGAGCATGTTTCAAGAGATGAGAAAGCTGCTCTGGGGTCTCGGAGGATGTAGGGTTTCAATCAGCCCAGACGTATAAGGCAGGCGGCTGAGACTGGGTCCTCACAGACCAGGCGTGATCTGCAAAGGAGCCTGGGTTTGATCTCACAGGAGACGGGAAACCACTGAAGACTTTTGAACTAGGGATTTGGATGATCAGATTTCTGCTTTAAGAGTTTGATTTCAGGGACATGGCGGGATAATTGATTAGAGCAGGACAAGGCTGCAGACATGAAGGACAGGAGAGAGACAGCTGGGTGGAGCACGATGGGACATGTGGGAAGGCCAGGTGGACACTGTGCACCTGGGACCTTCGTCTGCATTAGGATCTGCATTCGATGCCAACAGTGGCGTCCGAGGTGGCTGTGCTCAGAGCCAGCTACAGCACCTGCAAGGTCCAGTGCCGAGCGAAAATATGGAACTCGCTCTCAAAGCAGGGTGGAAATGCCAGTCACAGCTCTGGAAAGATGCCAAAGCTTGTTCTTTTCTTTCGTGGTCTCGCTGACTCTCTCTTGACTTGTCACAATGTGTTTTTTTTAATTATTATTTATTGTATAATGTCATTCTAAGTAAGTAAAAATTAAAATTTTAAATTATTAGTATAAATTTTAACATTTACCTTTACATTATGCAATGCCAGATCTAAACACAAATATAGCAGCATTGACTCATACGCAGAATGACTGAAATGCAACTCATATGCCATCGCCCGCGTGTGCGTCTGTATTTCATTATTACCAGAACTGTGAAGACGCTGCACAATTCTGCCTCGACTTCTTCTATGTCGCCTCTCGATGTGCACATGTTCTACTAACATCCTCTTACTAAAGATAAGGAAGGACCGAAAGAAAATAGAGTGGTGGGTGGCCATGTCTTTCCCCTCCCTTCTAGTCATCATTTTTGGCATGGGTGGCTGGCCAGCATAGGGCCAGGGGCATACGTGGCTAAGAAAGGTTGCGATGAGGTATCATTCCTGTTTTTTAGAGCAGCGTTGCCTTCTTTATTTAGAGCAAAATCTGGATGGAAGGGGAGTCATAAACATGACACGCCTACCTTATACCTGCCTTGAGTCGTTCTCAAGTCCCACAAGACATCGCAGGGCCAGCAGGGCCTGGGGAACCTGCGTGGGAACGAGGCAGCAAGGAGAGAGGACGCGCTTGTCATGTGTTCTCACTCATGCACATTTCGTTGTCCTGTTGCGTTTCGCTGGTAAAACACAAGTTCAAAGATGGAATTATGAAGAGTTTCAAGATGGCGACAACGAAGCATGAAACCAAGCAGGAGACACTCTGCATGGGAGCAGTGTGAACTTTGGCCAACAGCACCCCTTACTGTGGCACCCACCCTGGCAGCGTTGTCTCAGCACGCATGAGGGGACTGAGGACAGGGAGGGCACGTGACTTTGTCCATGTTCCTCTCAGGCTGGTGGTGTTAAAAAATTATGCAGTGATTCTTGCTTGAGAGTGGTAAGGCAGGCTTTATCCAAGAGGGCCTACTACAGTGGGATTTTATAGTGGGGAGGAGAGATGGGGCTCAACTTCAAATACAGCAGGGAAAAGTGGGAACTTATATCCAAGGAGCCTGGTGTGGTCAGTGGATGGGAAATTACTAAGAGCAGGTATCAGCTTGAGATTCAAGCCAGGGTGATCAGACGTCATCTGGGGTGTGACGGAAGATGACGGACAGGATTAGATATTGAGAGTGGTTAGATAGGGAGCGTAGGGGATTCTGGTTGCACTGACTTCACAGGATTTTCTTGCTAAAACTGGACTCTACAAAGAAGGACATGGGAGCCCAAGATTGGGCCTCATCAAAAAGCGAGCTCGGAAGAGCCAAGTGGGAATTTGGTCAAGGAGAGCATTCTGGTTCACATCAGTTAAGGTGGGCGGGTTTCAAAGACATTTACAATGGATAATGGATGGGCAGATGTTTTGTATCTTGAAAGTGATTTTGGGGAAAGACGTGTTTTAAATATCTTAAGGATGTTCGTAGATATTTCAACTCATGGATTTTTAAATGATTTTATACATTTGGCTGGCAGCACAATTGTCGAGTGAAACCTCCCATTCGAAGCTTCCTGCTTTCGTACACGGAGAACTTCGGGGCAAACACAGCCACCGCAGGATGCTAACTAAGATGGAGAGAAGATGGGGCAGCACCTCCAGCTGTTCAGTTTCAAATAGCAGATATCAAATGTTGGAAAGGAAGTGATATTTTTAATGTAATCTTTTTCCCACCTGAAAAAGTATGGAAAGAAACAGACAGATGTGATCAGGTAGACTGGTTTCCAAGAATCGGGGTGCTGGGGAGGCGGCTGTGGCAGTGGCTCCCCCATAAACCGGTGACGAGGGCGGGAGCATGTCTGCCAGGGGAAAAGCCAAACTTTAATGAACACACATCCAGAGAGCCCGTGAATGACATCACATGGGGTCTCGTGGACTCACATAGAATGCGAAGACTAGGACTTTATTCTGGTCCTGTAAGAGAAAGCACTGTGTTTAATTTTCTCTGCAAACGTATGGGAATGCAGGTGATACCGGGCGTCTGATGAGCTTAGATAGAATGCTGAGTTTTCATTCAGAAGCAGCACAATTCCGTACATCTGATTGGCAGTGGGCAGCGTGATTGGTGCATTATGCTCCAAGGCTGTCACCTTCATTCACAGAGTAAAGCCGCAAAGAGCCCAGGGCTTTGTCACCTGAGGTCTGGCGGCTAAGAATGAAGAACAAAAGAGATAATTAGAAGCGATTGTTTCTTTTTTTTTTCTTTTTTCTCTTTGTTCCCCTTCCTTCTTTGTTCCTTCCCGCCTTTCTTTTTACTCCACTATTCTCAATCTTTTTATAATTCTAGTTTAATTATCGCTTGGGAATAATTGAGTAGCATATTGCATGTAGAAAAACCAGTGCAGGAAAAAGAAAACAAAGCATATCAGTTTCATTCAAATTCAGTACCTTACTATTTTTCAGCTTTTTATTTTCTAATGATTATAGATTCAGAGGAAGTTGCAAAATGAAATCCTATAACTTCTCAGTTCTAACCCAAGGAAACATCGGGCAAAATATATAATATAATAGCGCAGGAAACCGATGTTGGTACAATGCACAGATTTCCCTAGTGTTGTATATACTCCGTGAGTGTGTGTGTGCAGTTCTATGCAGTTTTATCACAAGTGGCTTTGTGGAACCACTGCCACAATCAAAATTTGGGACTGTTTCAACATCACAAAGCCCCTCATGCCACGCCTTTATAATCACATAGTCACACCCACACTCACCCCACTCCCAAAGCCCTGGCAACCACTAACCTCTTCTCCAGTTCTATAATTTTGTTATTTCAAGAATGTTATTTATCTTTTGCACTCAGCATAATTCCCTCGAGATCTCTCCCAAGTTGTCGCCTGCCGTATGCATCAATAATCCATTTCTTTTTATTGCTGCATACATCTTGGTATAGATGTATCAGCTTGTGTAATCACTCACCTGTTGTAAGACATTTGGTTGCTTCTAGTTTGGGGAAATCGGGAATAGATTGATATGTACATTTGTGTACCCATTAAACATTTAATCTGAACCTTCAAATTGTTTAAAAACCATGACTGCTCATAAGGAAGCCAAGATCTATAAGACCAAGAGAGTCGTTTATGAATATTACGTGGTTTCTGTTGTACAAGGGCACTAAAATTGAAATTTATTTTTACTAAATCATCTGTCACAAAACAAAAGACCCAGTTTCAACTTTCCTATGAAATAGTCCACGGTTATTTGCATAAATTTCCATTAAATCTCTAAGAGGTGTTAGCTTCACTTATATTAATAAAATCATATCAGTTTTGTTCAAATTCAGTACTCAGAGTTTGACACTTCTGTAACAGACAACATGCATATGGAACAAAAGCAGGTAAAAAAACTGTATTTTAGAACTGCAGAGTGAGGTTCACAAAAATACATATTCACACACACACACACACACACACACACACAAACATACTTCTCACACACATCCACACGTGATCCCAAGAAGCTAGGAGAACATGAACTGGACATGTTTTTTCCCCCAGAGATGTCCCCAAGGATAAGGAGCCCCCTTTGCTGAGAGGACCATAACACTAGGGACAGTTCTGGGATACTGAATACAAAAGACTGAAATTTGGAACTTCTGAGATGCTGTAGGCGCTGCCTCTGTCAGAACACACACCAGCTACTCTGTTCCTGCCTAAGAAATCAGCTGTGAACGGTCACAGTGCAGAGTACAGCGAGCACTCCCTCACCCTCAGGATCAGTGAAGGAAGGATGCCCTCACCGACCATCTAACCAGGAGTTACAGAGAACACCAAAAGAGATTATCACTATAACGGAGCATGATGCATTTAGCATGTCAACCACACCAACTATTCAATGTATGGTTGTCTGAAGGCATTTCAGAATATTGCACGACCTCAGCGTCAGTGGATGACCTACTCCCTGGCCATCTGCAGTTGTAAATCAGCACATTCCAGTTTTGGGGGTGTTCACAGAAGAAGATGTCGTGGTCCTTCCTTGTCTAGAGGGACTGGCATTTTGAAAGGTCGCTTCAGTTACTGTAAAATTCTGCTGGACATAAGCATTAAAAAAAAAAATGTCCATCCATGAGAAGGCTCCCAGAAAACTAGGGAGGGAAATAGAACATGAGAATTTTCTGGTTTATAAGTCACCATTTGTTCCTTCTTCTGATCTCGAAGTTGACATATAATACGCCTCTTGTAATGTCAGGACAATCAGCTCCCAAACCATAAACGCCTTTGGGGAAGAGAAACTCAGATGTGTGTCTTTCCCATGGTTGGAGCTTGGCTTTTGTGCAGAGAAATGGAGCCTACGGCTAATTCCATGGGTTTGCTGGAAACCAGAGTCTGTATTTTGAAGGAACTGAAACAAAACAGGATTCCCGTTCATCATGCCTCGTCTGGCTCTCGCTGGCTGGCTGGCTGGCTGACAAACTTGACGGCGGGTGGCATCCTGCGATAAACATCGGAACAAGTGCCTCCGAGCCCGGCGTGAGAGCCGGCGACTGCTTTGTCGTGTCCATTGCCTAGATAATTCATCAGTCCCCCACGGTCGCCCAGTTCTTTGGGAATATGAGTTTCTTCCGCCCCCAAATGAACAAGGAAATTATTAATAGTAATTAGGTCTGATTTATTTTCCTCCAAGGTCTTGGACATAGCAGGTGGTCTTTGAGATTTTACTAAGGAGAGAAAGAACGGTCTCACTTTCCCAGAGAAGCATCCTATACAGGACGGATTGGAAAACATGGGGTTGAAAAGCTGATCATCTTTCTTCGGAAATCCTAGACTGCCTTTTTTTTTTTTTTTTTTTTAATTCCCAGGTTAGTGCAGGGGGAAAAAAAAGACAGTTTAAATTCTGAAAGGCCTGGAACATAATTGTGCGATACTATTTGTTGGCCTCAGACGTAGACAAGCTACATTCCATGTTGCTGACCCGCTGGGCTTACCGTCCCATCCTCTGGCTGGACTCTGCCGGCCTCTGTCCATCTGCATGGGATAACCAGAGCTCACTTTTTTTCTTCCCCCTTTAATGCCTCCCATATTCCCAGCACTGTTCTATGAGTTTTACGTATATTACATTCTTAACTTTTGCAAGGTCTCTTGGGAGAACCTTTGAGTAATATCCCCATTTGTAAAATGGGGAAACTGAGGCTTAGGGAGACAAAGCGATGTGCTCAGAGTCTGTTTAATCCTCCAAATGTCTTCATCTGGGACAAGAGAATTTAAATAACTTCGCCGAAGGGCCTAGACTGAGAGCAGCAGAGCCTGGCTGCCCAGCCACATGCTTTGTCGCTGTCCCCTAGCTTAGGGGTTTGCACTGCACCTATTTACCCATTGTGGCTCCGGAAATGTTTTTATGAGAGCTGTAAAATCATATTTCTGATGAAGATAGTTAAAGTGTAAAGATGCGTGATCTAAGGAAGAAGGAAATGTTCTAATTTTGCAGCAGGGATGTTACGACGTCACCTGAGGATGTGGCACAGATCTGTGTAGGGCACAAAGGCTGTGGACTGAAAAGGAATCGCTCCATAGAAAGTTCTGGAAAGTAGCAGGCTTGTTCCCCGACCTACAGCAGCAAGAGCTGGATACCATGCCCTAAGGTACACGGGCAGCGGCGGCCCGTGGCAAAGCCCCGTGGGGCACCCCTTCTCTCCATTTTTACTGAATATGTTACATCTCCACCGTGTTTAGGACTTTTGACAAAGGTCATTTTATTTTGCAACCGATGCCTATTCTTTCAACGTGTCTGCGTGCGAAACCACACACCGAAAACCACTTGAGGTCAAAATACAATTTTGGGTTATGTGGACATCATAAATATAAAGCCCTTTGTTCCCTTCTGCCGGCTAGAATCAAACGTCGGGAATGAAGCAATTTATTTCACAATAGTTTTTCCGGCTTCTGTTTTAGGTGCCTTGCTTAACTTGAAAGTGAACGAACAAAATCTCATAGTTGCTTATCTTTATTTTGTTTGGAAAGATATTGTGCGCAATAATACAGCACATGATATGGGGTAGGGAATTGACGCTTTGGGCATCAGAAAGTGGAAAAAGGAAAGAAGAAAATATATTTGATCAGGTTCATAACAGAATAGCTGTAGTAATTGTGTGCTTTGTGTCTCGACCTGACCTTAAGAAAACGCTCTGAACTTTCATATATATATTTATTATTAGAAATAGCCTGGAGATGGATAAGGAGACTGTCTTGCCGGAAATGATGAGAATGAAAATCACATCTCAAGGGATTCAAAGGTCATTGTTTGATTTAAACCAGCCCCTCCCCCGGCCCCCAACATGCTCTGAGAACTTGAAAGTTCTTGGTTGCTTACTTGGAATGTTCAAGATGTGTCAAACTTGAAACATTATAAAAGTGATATAGTCATTTTTCTCATATGCAAAATAGAGGGGAAAATACTTATATCCAAAACCATTCTTTTTTTCTATTATGTATATATAACTTTCAGAATTGTTTGGCATCATTTCAGTTTCCACTATGAGTGATTCTAACAATGATGAGAATATTATGTAAAATTGAATCGCAAGGATTTATCTCAGGATTGAACTAAACATGGTTTTAAGTGTAAGAATCATGATTTTTTTCTATGTCTAGTATCCAAGCTATTCTTAAGTTAATTTTAACACTTTGTCCTCATTTTTTATCCTACAATATGACAGTAGATAGGCAAGTGAAATTTCCTTTTACTCCCTCTTACACTCATTTCTCTTTTTTCTCCCAAAGAGGCCTCCACCATTCATGAATTTGAGTACATCTTTGTAATCCATATGCTTACATCCTCTCTCTGTGTGTACACACACACACACTGTGTCAAATATATGGCGATGAAAGGAAATTTAACTTTGAGTGCTGAACACACAATGCAATATACATATGATGTATTATTGAACTGCACACTTGAAACCTATATAATTTTATTAACCAACGTCACCCCAATCAATTTAATAAAAAAATAGATAATAGTACTGCGTCGTAAAAACTACTGTGTAGTTTTTAAAATTCCATTATTGGGATTGTGTGATATATTTCTTATGTGCAATTTGCATTTTTCACTTTCTGTTTTGTTTTGGAGAACTACCCATGTTGGCACAGGGGTCTCTGGCTGATTTATTTTAACCGATGAATAGCATTTAATCCATGTGTGTCACATGTGATCTGTAATCATATTACTGTATTTATGCATTTCCGGATTGCTGACCACTTCCGTGCTTTCCATTGCTTTGCTGCTGTGGACAAGGATGCGTAGGAATGAGAGTCCCATACAGGCTTCCGTAGTGCAAGTGCGTGGGTTCCCCTGGAGTCTGTACCCAGAAGCGGAACTGCAGGCTGATTGGGTGTTGCATGTAAAGCATTACCAGGTATTGCCTCATAGCTCACCCAAGCATTTTACTAACTTATTCACGCATATACAACATACGAGAATTCTTCTTTTCCCATCTCCTCCCCAACACTGAGTATTGTCAGACTTTCTAAATGTTTGATGGCCAGTAGAGCATGAGAAGACATCTTGTGTCTAATATGCATTCCTTCAATTCCTAATAGGGTTGAGCATCTTTTAATGCATTCTTGGTTCCGTTGCTATGCCTCAGCTATTCATATATGTGTTGACTTCTATGAGATCGTCTCATCTCCATCTTATTGATTTGTAGGACTGACTTACACGTTCTGGAAACTAACTCTTTGTAAGTCATATGCATGGCAGATATCTTCTCCCAGGAGGTGGCTCGTATGTCCTCAGTTTATGGTGTTCATATTTTTGTTTTTATCACACAGAAGTTTGATTTTGATGCAGACGAATATGTGAATAGAACAGAGCTCAGGATATGGTCATAATCCTGGCCCTACTACTTGCTGGCTGTGGATCTTCCAGCAAATTCTTTATCATCTTTTTACTTTGGTTTCATTATCTGCTAAATGGGAAAGCATTACTTCTCCTAAACATGTTAGCGAGAATATTTACTATAAATCAGTCAGAATATCGCCTGGTATAAAGTGAGAGCTATATAAGTGTTAGCTATTAAAATTAGTGCTTTGAATATATTGTATTTAAAACTGTTTCCTAGCATCCCTGGTTTATGTACATATTAGAGATATGTTTAAGTTTAGATATTACTTATAATAGTTTTCATTAGTTTTCTCACAATATTCGGATTGCGGAACTTATATATTGTTATGGTTAAATACGTATGGAGTTTTATAAATTACATTCATATTTTTATTTAAGATTATTTCTATTTCAAGAAATAGCATTTCAGGAGTGAAAGCCACTTTATTTCCTGACAGTGAACATGCATGTAGTTACAGCAGCTTCAGAAATGGCTTTTCTATTATGTTAAATTGAATTGTACAATTGGGGGAAAAGTTCACCATGAATAATTCCTAAACACTTGAAAGAGAAGTGTCAGAGACACAGGCATAATCAATATTTATTGAATGAATAAATAGTCTGTTTGCTGTTTAAAAAATCATCTACCTTACAGCAATTTTTCGGAGATGGAATCAAGTGCAGAGTCAAGTGTGCGCTCAAAGGAAATGAAATCCAAACCACATTTCTCGTGGGACTTCAATTTTCTATGATCATTCATACTTTTAATGCATTTTAACTGCACTAAAGCGATCAGGAAACCATTTAAGTGATTAATGCTCTGTATCTGCCCAAAAGGAAGGCAGGCACCTCTGCTTGGAGAAGATAGTTTCATGTTCACTGCCACTGACATTTTTTTCCATTGCAATAAAAAATGTTTCTGTTGCATCATAAAATAGAAGCACTCTTAAAAGTAAAATATTATATAACAGTAACAAAAAGTAAATATTATGTAATAGTGTGGCTTGTCATCACCCTGCACATCAGTGCAGGTGAGTGGACACATCTCGGAGGAGGAGAGTAAGGTGTGGTTCCACCTGATTTGTGCCAGAGTGACCAGGATGTCTGCCAGCCCTATAGTATGGAAATGAAGATGGAGTAGCAGGAAATGCCTTATGAGCTCAAATAATGGCACATTTCTGTGTCCTTCAGTGCGACATTTACTCCAGGGGAACACCCCTCCGGTATCAGTTTTAACACAGCAGTGTTTGTTTGCTTCTCACTCGTGCTTTGTCTTTTCTGAGTTGGCGGAACTCTGCTCCACGAGGTGATTCAGGGACCCATGTTGACACAGGGCTTAGCATAGAATGAGAATGAAGACCGTAGGCCCTGGGCAGGAGGTGGCATTTGTCCTTTCCTCTCACAGACTGTCACATGACTCTTTTCTGTCAAGGAGGTGAGGAAGTATGGTCTTGGACGTGTCTGCAAGGGGAGACGTGCAGGACTTTGATAGGTCCTGGGAGAAACTTCCAGTGACTTGTTCACTCTGTTGCTTAAGGTGGGAAGTGACATAAGTGTGTTTCCTTCCACGACTTCAGATGATGAGTCAGTGAGTCAGGTTGTCGTGAATTAGCAGAGCACTTAGTAGAGCGCTGTGCTGAGACACGAATGTAGCAGCATAGAGGTAGTAGTACATCAAAGAGGATAAAATAGGACGTTATCATTGTATCAGAAAAATACTGTATCAGTTCTTTGGGGCTGCCATAAACAATTGCCACAATTGAGTGATCTAAAACAAAAGAAATGTATTGTTTCATTGTTTTGGGGGCCAGAAGTTCAAAATCAAGGTGTGTTGGCAGGACTGCAATCCCTAGGAAGCTCGACGAGAGGACCCTTCCTCACCTGCTCCAGGTGCTGACGGCTCCAGGTGCTGATGGCTCCAGGCATCCTCCAGCTGTAGATGCAGAACTCCAATCTCTGGCTCCATCCTCATATGGCTTCCTCCTCTGTGCCTCCATCCTCTTCGGTCTCTTATGAGGACACCTGTCATTGGTTTTAAGACAGCCTCATCTGAATATCTTTAACTTCATTACATCTACAAAACCCTTTCCAATAAGGATTCTCAGTTTCTAGGGATTTGATGTGGACCTGTCTTTTTGGAGAGAGGTGTACCATTCCACCTACTACAAATATAAAAACCTTTTTCCACTTCTCTATTAAATGTCACTAAGTGAGCATAGCTCTGCCATTTTTAAAATATTGATAATGGGATTACATTTCTGTTTTAAGTATTCAACTTTGTTGTTAGATGTTACTGCTATATAACGTTACATCTTTTCGATGCAAGGAAAAGTTGCACTGGGCTGAATTTATAATGTTATCACTTCATATACTTGCTGTCTGTAGCTCTCATCCTTGTAAAACCATTTCCCAGTTTGCTACAGTGGCTTGGCTGCAGATGAAGGTACCCTATAAAAGTCATATATTCCTTAAGGGACTACTCTTGTATTCACTTACATCAATCATGGCTTTTCTGAACACTGATTTATACCAGAATTCCCTTCTTCCCCCGTAAATGTATTCAGAATTCATCTCGGAGGTACAGAGTAAAGTTCTAAAACCCACTTGCCATTGTGATACTGATGAGCTATTCATAGAAGCCCCTTGATCAGAGCAAAAGATGCAGTGAAATGCGCATAGAAAATCTTTCTCAAAATGATGCCTGTCAGTAATTGGCATCCAGATTTCTCAGTTATTGACATATAAAAAGGGGCATGTCAGAAATATTTGTGTATAGAATGAACATGGTTTATATTTATACGTTTTAAATTTGTTTACGTATTTAATAAGTCGTTCAAAATGAATCCATGTTGCTTACACAGATGAACTCAGCACAATATTTTTGGTGTATCATGTGTCTGAGCACCCCTTTCTACGAGGGTCATTTTATAAAATGAGTTTGCAGAGAATTGTCAACCTGTATAATCTGCTGGTGGTAAAGTGTTATAATTTTTAAATTACTTAATTTAAACTGAAAGGATCTGTTCATATGACATGTCCAAAAGAAAGTGTATGTTTATCTTCTTTATAATGAAAAAGGAGAAACTTATTTCTTCATCTACCTTAGAAAGCCTACTTGAAACTCTTCAGACTTGTATATTAAAATAACTAAAATTAAGTAGAAACGTATGTAGAAACTATGGTAAGGAATAAGTATAATAGGCTGAGCTTTATAAAAAGCTCTTTTCCTGAAAATTACTGGACAATATCCATGTATAGCATGCTAATACCTGTGAATCAAAAGAGGTGTATACATACACCAAATGGATTACAGTTAAGACTGTATCAAAATGGGATCCCTTTTCTCAGTAGGGAATTTCAGGAAGCGCCACGGAGCCATCGTTACTGCCCTAAGGTGCCTTCGTGGGTTGTAGTCTCGTGTCCTTGCGTGTGTAACGGATGCTTCACTCCTGTGTATTCTCTTTCTTACAGTTCAGCGGAAGAACAATTTCACTGGCAGTCGCAAGGTAAAGTATGGCTTCTTAATGAACCTTACACTACATGGATCTCTACTGACTAATAGTCTTCCGAACTTCAGGAAGAGAGTTGTAAAAATGACAATGACAGTACCTTGAGACTAAAATTTAATGGAGTTGTTGGCGCTCGCTCACCATTTCACAGGAGTTAAGTTGTCACAATTCCCTACTAGTTACTTGATGTCCTTCATTGATAGATGCATGGAATTGGCGGGTCTTAGCTTTTTATGCTGGTTGGCCGAGGAATACTTCATAGAGGTAATATCTTTGCTTAGGACACTCTTGATGTTTCAATGATAGCCTTCGACGTCCATGTTCACATTATCGAGATTTTGTTCATGACTTTAAAATATTGTATTTCAGATGGTCAAAAAGATATCGAAGACGAGCTCACGACAGGTCTTGAGCTGGTGGACTCCTGCATCCGGTCACTGCAAGAATCGGGAATACTCGACCCACAGGGTTATTCAACAAGTGAAAGTAAGTCGAGTCAGACGACAGTCTTGAAGACAGAATATGAGAGTGTTATGTCATTATTTTTGCTAATATAATTAATATCATGAGACATGTCTAATAGGACTTCAAGATGTGTTTATACTTCTTTTATTCATTTCACTCTACCCTCAGGTACTTCCTTCCCACATTACCTCACCCACAACCCTCATTAGATTACAAATTCTTAAGTCACTTATTAGCATCTAGATTTTTCACCAGTTGTAATGGGTGGTTCTCACCTGTCTGATGCCCTTTTGGGCATCTAGACCAGCACATTGTAGAAACTCATCATATATGTATTTAATCAATACAGTGTCTGTGTTAAAATTAATTCATAATGCTTTACTGCTACAGATCATTGTCAGTAGAGATTTTTGACAGTATGGCAATTATATAACAAAATGGAAAACATCTATGTAACATGCAGTATTATTTATGCTGTGCTATAGTACTATGCAATAACTTCTTACGTTTCTACATTTAGCTATCTTACATTGCAATATTACTCTCCATGAAGAATTTAAAGACTTCTTTACCTCCCCTCTATTACATATTTTTCAACCAGAGGTGGATACTTAAAACTAAAAGTTCTGTGGGTTGAAACAAACCTCATTTAATAAATCATAGGCTTCTCTTGACTTATTTTAATAAAGTCCCACAAAAAGCTAAAAATGAAATCATGAAAACATGTGTTACCTTGATAATTTCTACATTAGAAATCAGTGAAGCATTTTATTCCTTAATTTAAAAATATGTAATTTTCTTGGATACTCCTCAAGGTTTTCTATAGAAAAGGAAGATATAAAAATAAAATAGTCAACTGATCTTGGAAATGTTTAACTGACTTATTAGTTCATTTTCTCTATAATCTTTATAATTCTACTGTTAGGATAGTATAATTAGTGTAGTATAATACTACTATTAGGATAACATATACTGAATATTCAGATACATTTAAATCCATATACATCTTTCTCATAAAACTCCTAGAAGTAAGATACGTGATTTGTATGATCCTCGTTCTCTGTATTTTATATTTTACAATGTAGGGTTGTTACCTCTTCTCTTTGGGTCAATAAATATATTTGTCTCATAGGGGTAGTTGTCGTTAGAACTATATTTAATTAATATTTGAGGTACATATACTCTGTTTATTAGAGTGTACTAACGCAGAGATAATATAGTTTATCTTGAGAGGGAGGATAATATTGGATATCTCAGTTTTCAGCATAATAATAGAGAAACACTATTCGATTATGAGTTTAGTTGGGGGGATAGCTTTTTTAATATGTGAAAAGTATAGAAAAAAGAAGGGAGGATAAAAAGAGGCAAACAAATTAAAAAGAGCCATCAACTCTATGAACCTATAAGCACACCAAATTCTCCTTGGAAAATAAAAATTCAAGTTTGTAGTAAACAGAGAAAATAGTAATGTGATGTTTATGAGATGCACTAATGTTAATGAAGCAAATGTTGAAATGAAAGAAATAGACACAGTAGTGGCAGCAAATACAAAGAACACAAAAAGCAGGATTCGGAAGAAAGTGTGAGATGGAATGAAATTTCATGCAGAAGCACTACGCAGGGTTGACGAGGACTTATGTAGTGGAAACGTATAAAGATGCGATAAATTCATACTGAAATCTAGTGAGCATGCATGCATCAAACATAGCACCTGAATGTCAGAACAAAAAATGAAAGATTCAAAATATTAAAAATGAAAAGTTAGTGAAAAATATTGTGAATATTTCCAGGTATATTTATCAGAATCAGACTGAATAGCTGAAGGAAAAGCCACAGAAAGTTGGAATAAATAATTAAAAAATTAATGCATTAAATTAATTTTAAAAGTTGTATTTGTTGAATGATAACATACATTTGTCAGTCCAAGGAATATTTACAATAATCGATCAGCTATTTTAGACAATTCTAAAAATTAAAATGTATAGAAAGGCACTGTCTTTGAGAACAACCCAGTGAACTTAAAAGTAAATAATAAAAAAGGAAAAATATAATTATGTTAAGTAAGAAACTGATTTTTATTTCTACCGAATCAAAATTGGTAACTGCTGAGTTTTGTTTTGTTTTGTTTTGTTTTCCAGAAAGATTAGTTATGTTAATAAGTACTGAATTATCTGTCTGAAGACTCCTAGGATTTTAGTTGAATATTCTTTTTGTAAACCCATGATTTCTTATTTGAAGATAGGAAGGGATATAAAGCAAAGCAAACAACAACAACAACAACAACAACAACAACAATAACAACACACACACACACACACACACACACACACACACACACACACACACACACACATACACGTGTGACAAAAGCACCACCCAAAAGTTTTATGCCACAGGAGCCGAATCACAGTGAAATGTAAAATATTGTCATTCTTAAGGAACATTTATTTGTTCTTAACATTTTCAGAGTCACTCTGAGGCTGGATTAATTGAGTAAAATTTAAGAAATTAATTTGTAAAAGATTGAGTAGGTAATAACTCTCATTGGGGGGAATCACTCATTGCTCGTTTTAAGTACTTGTAAAATAGAAATGCCCATTGCTGTTTGTATCTCTATCAGAGGTCAGATGGGAAATAGAGTCTACTCAAATGAGTTTAACTGGAGAGAATTTAATTAAGGTACTATTTACAAAGGTGTGGGCAAGATGAAGGGAACAGGACTGGGTGGCTGCTGAGGTACTCAGGGAGTAGCTACAGACAGAAGTCCTTGTCACCCTTAGTCCTTAAGGAGCCTGCAGGGACCGGCAGAATCAGGAGGCATGGCAAACGCTCCGAAGGAATAGTATCTCAACCTCTGTCTCCTGCCCATCTTCTCATCTGCCTCTGCTGGCCAGATTCCAAGGGAATTTCACGATCAGTCTATTTGGGGAAAAGGGCAGAGAATGAATATGGGGAGCAAAGAGAATAATCAGCTGAGCATTCTCCTAGCTGCTGGAACAGTCTACCATGTTTATATTCTTGATAAACAGCACATAGACACACAGTGGCTCGTCATGTCATTAGTGCAAGCCCATCAGAGTCTGCTAGTCCCTTGATTTACGTGATTATTCGATCAATGGATTCATTAGCTAGAACAGACATGAAATACCTAATGCTAAATTGCACCTCGTGTGCTGCCCACAAGAGCCAGTCTCTTAGTCCTGCCTCAACAGAAACTAAAACAGCCAGCCCTACCTGCAGTCTGAAACCAGCTTGAAAAAGGTCTAAACGGCCACCAACCTCAGCCCTGGAGCGTATAGCACCTAATCTGTTGTGTTTAAAAGCTTTTGTTATTTTCCTAACAAAAGGAAAGGTCTGATTAAAATAAAATCTGAATCTTAGCAAACCCATCTTCTTGACCCTAAAGCTGGCAGTGATTATCATGTACAGCTAACCAGAGTTTTCAGCACTTGGCATTTTTTAGAAAGCGCCATCCTAAATAGTATGTCGATCATGCATCCGACCTTTGCCACCCACCACTATTCTGTGACTGCCAGCTGTGTAATCTCAAGTCTAACAAATACGTGTCACAGAGTCACTAGGAGGAGTGCTGTGGCTTTGCTAGAAAAAAAGAAAAGTTAGAGACAAGCTCGGGGCCGTGAGCATGTCACAAAACATACAGCTTGACCTAAACTGCCATGGACCAAGTACTTATTTTAATCCATGCATCCTTGGAGATATAAACTCAGAGATAAGGGCGATTATATCTTAGCCAAAAATATTTGTCAGTCAAAATCAAAATTAGAATGGAAAACTTGGGAGAAAAGGACTTATGTATTTATAGAGATTGTTAATTTGTTTAAATATCATATTTTGAAATAGTAATCATCTGTTTCTGTAGCATATTCACACATTGAATTTCTACCATGTTCTAGAAAATAGTAGGAAGAAAATCTTAGGAGCTTAATACATCCTCAACGTTATGGCAAAGAAAGGAATGTCATCTTTTTCTGAGTTTCCAAATCTGAATATATTCAAAAAACCAAGTATCAGTCATATAAGGTACCATTCTGAGCAGGTGAAATCCAAACAGAATAATTATATGTAGTTTAACAGGGGTGAATATATTATTTACTGTTGATTTACAGTTAGTCATTTCATTCAGTTACTGTGAATATACTTAATTCTGTGTGGAGGGAGGTTCGTTGAGAGGTCAGATGAGTAAAATGCTTCCAAATTAATTCCATATATTTTATGCAATAGTAATAAAGGTGAGAGACATCCTTGCGAAGTGAATATTTCCATAATTCCTAGGAAGCATGGCGCCAAAGGGTGCAAGAAGTGGTTCAGGAGTGTAAGGTTTTTATCATCATCCAACAAATCGAAATGAGAAACATATTAATCACGTGGCTGACAACACTGGTGACGTGCTCAGGGAAAGAGGACAGATTTGTTGGATTTTCTGTTATGGTGGCCACCTGGTCCTTAGAGCAGGCGAAGTGGAGAGCCTCTGGGTGGGGTTACAAGGTAGACCACCCTGCCATTGGAGCCAGAAGCCCTGGAGTCAAGTCCTGCCACTTCCCTCTCTCCATCAGTGATTGAGGACTGTCACCTGGACGCTGGAGACCCCAGGGTCTTTCCTGGAAAGGCCTTTGTCCAGATGACTTGAGTTTATCCTCATTGTTGGCTCTCTGTGAAATCACTTGATCGCGTGCCTTTTGGATCCAAGTTTTGAAATACAAATGAGAAAGTCTCCTTTCCAGAAGTCTATCATGGTTCCAAATCCAAAATGGTCTTTAAATACCAAACGCATCCATTTGTTTCCTGTCCGAATTCACTCATACCACCTCCCACAGCACCTTTGCTGTTGTAGGTCCAATGGGAAGTTAGTCGTAGCAGAACCGGAAGGGGTGAGCAGCAGTCAAGGGAACATGCCCAGGTGTCACACGGGGCACAGTACTGTCCCTCCAGGGGACCGTAATTATCTTTCCTTCCGGATACTGTCCCTACCCATTTTTCAGCTAATATTTAATTTATTTTTCTTTGATTTCCTTCAATCACATCGATGTTTCAGAAGCATGTTATACCTTCTCCGAGGAGATAACCAGCTCAGAAGCAGACCTAGACATCGAAGGGGTAGGCAAACAAAGACATAAAGCACCCAGCACTCCTTATCTGTTCCCTGAGCAAGAAAGAACTGCATTTCTCTCACTCTCACCTGTGTTATCGGGGTCTCCTGAAATTAAGCACAAAAAAGTCAGAGCCTGGTGACAATTTCTAATGAAAATGCAATCGGGGTTTGAAGTTGTCAAGGCACCAGAGGTGCCCAGAACTTTAATGTGGAGATCAAGTGCAAGGTCAGTATCAGAACGGGCAAGAATGTGAGAAAAAAGAGGCTAGAAACCTTCCTGAGAAAGTCAGAATCAGCAGACGTTTCCCCGGAAGGAGAGGTCTCCTGGGATACCTGATGGAGCTTTGTGGGGTTCACCCAGATGTTAAAACTTTAAAACAGTCGCTGATCAGATAATGTCACTTCGATAGAACCGATGTCATCAAGTCTTAATATACCGGGGTTTTATTGCATCACTATAGACACACGTAGGTGTTAGAGAATCATCTTTTTTTAATTTTATTTTTCAATTACAGTTGGTATACAATATATTAGTATCAGATGTACAGCATAGTGGTTAGACATGTATATACCTCACAAAACGATCACCCCAAGAATCTGACACCCCACCTAGTTATCACAGTATTAGTGACTATATTTCTTAAACTATACTTTATATCCCCAGGACTATTTCATAACTGCCAATCTGTACTTCTCAGCGCCTTCTCTTTGATCGCCCACCCCTCAAGCCCCCATATCTTGCAACCATCAAAATGTTCTCTGTATCTTTGAGTTTGTCGCTGTTTTGTTTGTTGATTTTGTTCTTTAGATTCCACATGTAAATGAAATCTTATCACATTTTTTAAATTGAAATTTATTAAGCGGCAGAGAGAGCCTTTGCCCCCGTGGTAATTCCATGCTAGCCAGAAAAAAAAACAAAACCGAAATGAAACAATCTAACTACTACAAGTCAGATCATCGCTACACGCAATGACAAAGCCTGTGTGAGGTAGAGTGGGGGTCCCATGGTGTCCTTGGGAATCCTGGGGGTCCCCGACACCCTTTCAGGGGCTCTGCAAAGACACCCGTTCTCACACTAATCCTGCAATATTCTTTGCCTGTCCATGCTCGTTCTCACACGACGAGAGACCAGTGGAACTTTCCAGAGACTCCTGGCCACGTGGTGCCTTGTCGCCCTCATGGCTGACGGCACGTGTTTGACTCACCTGCCGTTGTAAACGTTTCCAGATCGACTGCAGTCAGTAGCATCCCTGTCGCCCACATACATAAAAGCTCTTCAGGCTCCATAGTAATTTTTGAGTGCGAAAGGGTCATAAGACCAGAAAGTCTGAGAACTGCTCTTGTTTTCAGAAAATCATCGAAGCCCAGGAAGTGGGGATCTTTGTGACAAGATACGTGATCAGGGACCTGAGTAAAATGCACAAGCAGGACACACAGAAATCTAAGGAAAAGGCTGTGGTTTTCAGCAAATGGAAAACTTGTTCTTTAAGCTCGTCTAATTCTATAAATAAATTATAACGTTTTCAGGATTTAGCTTTGAAATTTTGTTTTCTTCTAAACGGACTTGTATTTTCATTTCTCTTCACAGTTATTGATGGGAAATATGAATGTCTTTTGATTAGTAATGTATAAAGAAATATATATATTTTTCTCTCTGTGCTACATTAATGATTTAAATGGTAAATAATCTAAATGTAAACTTTACCTAGGAAATACTTGGAGATGGGAGCGAATTCTACAAAGAACCATTCCCTGATTACAGCATCATGTAAAACCCATGTACAAAATCATTCGTGAGCTACACATTTTAAGCTGAAGTTCTACATTTGAACATAAACATTTTTTGTGATCAATGCCATTTTGCTCATATACATTGATTATCTTCAGCTGTAAAGAAACTAAATGAGTTATCACACGGCGTGAACACTTATACCGGTGTTCATTTTCCATATACAGCCAAACTATAAAAAAAAAGCATACCAATCAAGGCAATAACATTGGTCGAATCTAAATCAGTTTAAAAACCAAACAACTCCTTCTCTATTCCTGGGACCATTACAATTTTGTTTTCACATTAAACATTATACATTGAAAGTGGCTGACCGGATGAAATCAATATTCTGAAGACAGAGATTAAAAAGACACCTGCCCATGGGACAGCCACACGCTCTAAGATTCTTGCATCACAAGTTTCTTCCATGTTACAAATGGTAGACGGGCTGAACCCTGAACCACCTTTTTCGGGGGATGCTCAGTAGAACTGTTACGTATGAGCTTCTTAAGTTACTAATAAAGATTGGGAAGAAAGTAACCAGTTTATCACCACTGGCTACCTTCTATTCCAAGTAAGTTTCTCCATGGACGAATTTATCTAGAAACCATAAAAAAAGAAACTACTGCTATAAATGAAACTAATTAGTAGGGCAGTTTAAACAAAAGTCAATATTTTTACTCTCTAAAGTTAACATATGGTTAAATATGACTGACGTGCTTTGAGGTTGATTTAAATCGGTTCGATAATCTCACAAATAATTGGCAGTTTTTTCTCATTGATTTTGTAATTTATAACAACTCTTCTGTATTTATATATAATTTCCACCACCTCTTTGCTTTATTTGATTTTGCTCGAAGAATTTACTCTCATTTAAAATAAAATCATAGCTAACCTCCAAATCAGTCTTAACCTTCCGCCAAGAGCAGATAGCAGGAGAGAGGAGATGAATGCCAAGTCTGTCCGTTACAGATGTGTCTCCATCTCGTTGGCATTATCTTTCATGGTCCCCATAAATATAAGATATAATATCATTTTGAAAGCGTCAGTTTAACCCTAAAATGAGTAAAGAATGTTCCTAAACTTCCTGACGAATGTCAATCTAAACAAAGTCGCTGCTGTCCTGCCTGATTCTCTCAAGTTTGGGTTTATCATTCTTCTGATTCAACAGCATCACCAAGTATCCACTGAGCACCTAGCTGAGACACTGCCTCGTTCTGGCAGCTGTGTATTCTAGTGTATTCTTGTTAATAACACTTTCCTCTTAACGGTAGAATGGTGCTTTGGAATAGAATTGATAACTTAGTTACCTCTTAGAGCCCTTCTTTTGTTCTTGTGGCTTCGGGTTCCACTAAGGATGACCTTGATAACTACATCTCTGTCCTGAGATTTCATTTACATAGAATCAAACCGTGATCTTGGAAATTATTTATGATCTAGAAAGGTAAAGTTTGCCAGGTGATGCTTAACAGCTGGTATTAAAATCAAGCCCAGACTCCCTAACTACGGAAATTCCCACCATATCCTCCAGCCTGTAATTTAAAAATTAAGCTTGTCCTTCCCCAAAACATAGAGTCCACAACACACACACACACACACACACACACACACACACACACATCTCCCTCCCATCTTTTTCTTGAGAATGTCTTTACTTATTTTAGGGTTAAGCTGATTTTTTTTCAAAATGACGTATTTATGGAGACCATGAAAAATAATGCCAACAAGATTTATACACATCTAATGTGTATAACGGACAGACTTGGCATTCATCTCCACTCTCCTGCTATCTGATCTTGACGGAAGATGAAGAACGATTCGGAGGTTAGCTATGGTTTTATTTTTAATGAGTAAATTCTTAGAGTAAAATCAAACGGTGGGAGTTTCTGCTTTTCCACACTCACTTAGTGAGTACTGGTTTACTCGTGTTCTGGGACAGATGTTCAACTAAAATAGATCAGAATCAGCAACTCCCAGTAAATCACCTTAAAACTTGTAGAGACAGCAGTGAGCAGCTAGCAGGGTGGTGCTGTTTGCTCGGCTTCTGGGTGGCGTTCATCTGCCCGAGGGACACTCCTGGCACCCACGGCAGTGTGGGCAGCGGTATTATCTTCCCAGGGGTCAGGTGAAGGGTGTCAAGCCATTTTTTTGCCTTCCTGTCCTTCCTGTCTACTTCGTCACTAAGTCCCCGGAAGCTTTTCTTTTAAAATGACTCTTAAGTGGCCGCTTTTCTCTCCCTTTGCAAGTCAGCCACCATCCCAGTTAATTATTGCAGGTTTCCTGTCTACACCGGGGAAAAGCCGGATCCTAGTCTCTCCAGTATCTCGGCACAGTGTCCTGCTGCCTTCGCCACAGTGTTCAGAATCTCTGCTCTTAGCCTGCCCCCGCCTTCTAGTTGTGTAATACTGCAACAGTTCAACAGTTAAAATGCCTCAGAATCTGGCCTGTTTGGAGGGTTAAGGTAGCATGGTAGTGTAGCATTAATTTTCCCTGGGCAATCAGGCATCAAGGAAGGCTGCATGGAGGAGGTGACGTTTAAACAATATACGTTTAAGAAAGAGTTTTGAGGTTGACAGAGAAAAGAACTTCAGACTAAGAGAACAGAGACAAATAACTTTTTTCATTCTTATCTCTTCACCCTAACACTCAGTTTTGTTTGGTTTTGTTTTTAATTTAAAGCAGGCCACCGTAGTAATCTATATCTTGGATGTCTCATTTGCAAAATGAAAGCTCCCGGGTGTTGAGAGAAAACGCTAAGTGACATATGGGGCAGTACTGTGATAAGGTTTTCAGGACAAACACATTCCAATCCAGGTTTTATTATCATCAGACCATGTGGCTCTGTAATTAGATAATTAGATAATACTACTACTAATAACTGACATTTTGTACAGCCGTTTATATTTTTCCAAACGCTTGCACATCCATTATCTCATTAGGTGCTCAGATTCGCAGAGATTAAAATGCATAGACAGAATAATGACGTGTGGTTGAGAACGGGCAGTTTGAAGCCAGACCACCTTGCTGGCACCCCGGCTACGTGGTCTCAGGTACTGGGACCTTCGGTTCTGTCGACACCAACGGGGATGCTGGTCCCTTCCTCACTGGAGTCTTGTTCATATGTAATGAGATGATAGATGGAAAGTAGCCCGGGCTATCCGTAGCACTTAGTAGGTGCTCAGCAGAGGCAAGCTGCTTTGCATCACCATTGTCATTGTAGCATCTTCACAAACTGAAGGTGGACGAGGGCCCAGGACCGCTGGATCTGAGCCCTGGGTTTGTTTCCGGCACACACCTACCCACCCCATGTGTGTGATTGTGACCCAGCGACTTGTGGATGCTACATCGTAAGCCACTGGCTTTCTTTTTTTTTTTTTAATTGCCATTGACATTCAGTATTATTTTATATTAGTCTCAGGTGTCCAGCATAGCGATTAGAAATGTATATAATTTATAAAATGATTCCCCAATTAGTCTAGTACCTACCTGGCACTATACAGAGTTATTATAATATTATCGACTATATTCCCTGCTCTGTACTCTACAGAGGAAGACAAATACCGTATTATCTTACTTAAAATCTAAAAAACAAAATAAACAAAATAACGAAACAGCCACTGGCCTTTTTTTGTTGCAAAGTATGTGATGTAGTGAAGGTTTACTGTATTCTGGGACTGGTGTTCAGCTAAAGCAGGCAAGAATCAGCAATTCCGGAGGACGTCTCTCTAAACCTGTGCAGACAGAGTGAGTGTACGTGATCATGAAAACTCTAAACTGCGTGGCTCATTGAAGAAGAAACTGTCTAGATATTGTAGACTCACAAGTGAGTCTGAATTTTCGCACAGAAAATTAGCACGGCTGCCTTTCCATCCGCTGGGGTTGATCTCTGTCCCACTGGCGATGGATAGCTGGCTTCCCCTCATCCACACCGGGGGTCTCTCAGCAGGGGTTGCTGGGGAGGCACCCCAGTCTGACATGTGAAGATTTCTCCTGCAGACAAACTGACTTCCGTTTAGGGAAGAATTTTTCCACTATAACTGTCGCTATGTATGTATGACCTCGCTGGTGCTTTGATATTAAATGCCATCCACTCCTGGACTTGGAGATGGAGGATGAGGATCTAAGTCTCATCTTTATTCCAGCAAGTGTACGACCCTTGGATGACCTCCTAACCTCTCCATGCCTCTGTTTGTGCATCTAAGAGTAAGGAAGAGGGCGCAAGGGCACTTTTTTTTCCTATGTCATCTCTAATTGATTCATATATTGGAAACCATATTGAGATATTGATATCGCATTCAAGATGCTTCATTCCAGGTGTCTTTCTGGGATCCCTATCCCTTGATTCTCTTGGAATTTCTCCCCTCTGTCCAGTTGGGACTAGTGTGTCTCGATCAGACTGACAATATATACCCTCTTGAGTTTTGTCCCTTTATCAGAAAACGGTGTCACCTCCTCTTCCTGGCTTCCAGGGCTGAGTCATTCTGAGTAGATACCTGAGCTCAGCTTGTCCTATGACAGGGAAGGTTCAAAATGATCAGAGAAATCACTGTGACCGGTTAGTTGACGTCCTAGAAGAATATGTACCGGAGTGTGCCTTTCGCTCTCTGTGACCCAAGGGGACATTATCGTCTGCTGTTCCTCGTGGTTGATCTTCCTCTGGAGCACGTCTCAGACCTTCCCTCTCCTCCCCATCACCCCAGAAATCCTCTCCTGTCACCCCCATCCCCCGGCAGATACACTTCGCATCCTCAGGACTGCGGCCTAATTTTATCACCAGTCCAAGGAAGACTTGATGGAAAGTCATACATTTTGGAAAAAATCATGAGTGAAAGCCAAAAACTATGAATGGTTTTGAAATCTCTGGAAAATTTGGTATCTTCTGCCTCCACACGCAGTCATGTTTGTGAAGCTAATCAGGTGTTAGTGATATATACGTTTTACTTCGAATATGAGTCCTTAAGAATTGTGCTAGAATTTTAACCTTTTCCATCTCCTCATGTATCTTTCTAAGACTGGAATGATTGTCAATGCTGTTGATTTGAAACCTGGTGAGCAATGGAAAAGTCATTCTGAAATGCACGCAGTCTTTTGGCTGCTGTCCTTGCGGTATTGTCCAGGTGACGTGTCGCTGGAGTAACGTTATGGAATGATGCCCATTGTTTCCGTGACCTTTGTCAGGGGGCCTCTAGGTTTCATGCTTGACATGTGGGACCGAAATGATGAGATGGAGAATCTCGGTTTGTTTTCATCGGGTGTTAACCAAACACACAACTGATTCTACAGAAGATGAGCAGATCGGATGATTTCACCATGTATAAATCATATTTTTAATTAAAATGCCTTTGAAAGGGGACTTTATCAGTTGTCACCTTAAGATCCTACATGGAGAGCCTTTGTAGGTTTCCAGAGATAATTCGATCAATTCATTCGGAATTTGCAACATTGTTTAACTTGCTGACTACATCTGTAATAAAGTTAATCAAAATAAAGGCACGCCATCTCTTTCAAAGGCAGATAGATAACCAGGACATGCAACTCTTTAGCTTTATAGATTATGTTAAACGGTTGATATGAGATTAATGCGATTAGTTTATTCCATTTTGTTGACCTTTCCAAAAGTCTGTGCATTGTTCCCTTTCAATGTCCTTTGCCCTGGAGATGCATTTTTATGGGGCAGGGAGTGTGGCTGGGGGCATAGGTGGAGCACCCCAGGGAAAATCTCCAAAGTCTTCGTGGGATGCCCCTCCCCCACCCCGTCAGGTGGAAATGACGACCCCCAGGCTTACAGGGTCTTTGCTCTTCCTCCATGCTCTTCCATTGAGCTGTGGCCTCGTAGGGTGGGGTCCAACGGGGAAGCCCTCAGCACAGCTGGTCACTGCGTTAGTCTCCATAGTCTCCGTGTGTCTCTGCCCTTGTCAGCAGTCCCCTTTCCTTTCCAGAGGCTCCCCATGTCTCAGCCTGCCCATCATCCCCTGGGCCTCAGGGACCCCCACCTTGACTCTGTCTCTGTACCTGGCGGTTTCCACAGCAGCAGTGGGACAGTATATCACTGACATCCAGAGCGAAACACTCAGAATGTGCGTTCCCCATAGAGACAGCGTATACCTGGTGATTAGACCTGTAATACCCTCAGGATGGATTAATTGATTTTTTTTTTTTTGCAGGCCATTGCAGACGTCACCGTCTGATATTCGATTTTCTAAATGAAAAGAGAAAAAGATTACAATAGTACTGTTGTTATGTCCTTGGCGATGACATCGAGGCTGGATGAACATGTGTTTACTTCCTTGCTTGACTTTTTTTTCCCCAGAATCTGCAGAGATTCCAAAATACCAAGGCTTATCCTTACTAGTTAATTGGCTTCTTATTCGATATCCAACGATGAAAATGTATTTTGTCATTGTTTAGAAGTTCCATCAGGCATCAGAGGGGCGGGGGAGGTCTTGAGGGGCAAAAAAACACGTGGAACCACCGATGCTTTTGAAGAGAAGACACGTGACTTTTATGTAAAATAAGGCTTATGTCACATGAAGTCTGCAAGTCTCCTTTGAGATATAAAGCCATGTTCTGTTCTTAAAGGGAAAGGAATAAAGGAGCTTGAGATTGCATTGTACTCATTAGAAGTCATACTATTTTTAAAATAGCCAAGGGAGCTTAGGGATGGGATAGTGATGATGTCACAGTCTCTGTGTGTATACGGACCCTCCATCAGAAAGGAGCTAACTCTGTCCTGAGAAAGAGAAACCTGTGTCTCCCAGTCTTACTCCCCACAACTCAACCCCACAGACCCCCGTCCCTTCTCAGCACACACGATGGAAACGGCAAATGCGTTCACACTCTTTCACATCGCTTCTCATTTCCAAAGTGTGTATGAAATTCGATTAAAGAAAATTTCCTTCAAAAGAAAATGAGAAACTCTTCCAAGGGCCCCATCTGCATAAAATACGAGAAAAATAAAACAATTTCTTTTGCAGCGTATAATTACGTGATAGGGCCAGGAACCTGGTCTCGCTTCTCGGTCACCCACGCTGTCAGCCCCGGTAGTGGCACCGATTTTAACACTGTGCCCCCTATCTCTTTGTTCTACTGTGAACCGCTGTGAAGGCAGACAACCCTAGCCATCAGAGATCATGTGAGACCAGGGTGAATGCTACATTGTAGGAAGAGCCATTAATATTTTAAATACTGTCAACCCTTCAGGCATTGAGATATTACATCACTATTTATACAATACAATTTGTCACCGACTGGAAGGTTTCAAGTGTTTTAGCATCCTAATAATTAAGTAGGAGATATAATTATATTAACGTAATTACCATGCAGCAAAAGGTAGGCATTTAAATGATTTCAAATGTTTCTGATATTGTCTGTTCCAAAAATAACTGCTTGATTAACTAATTTGTCTCCTAAGAAATGTCTCTATGTAGGTCAGGGTGAGATCATTTGAAAAATCTACTCTTTTGAGAACTTCTAAACCTCAAAAAAAAAAAATCTCATTTAAGAGCTAGCGTCAAATTATATGGTCATTTTAGTTCACAGAATTCAAAGCATAGATGGCTGGAATCATGTGCATGTGATAATTCTAGGCCACTCTCAATAAATAATACATGTCATTTCTGCTTCACTGAGGCTGTCACTTACCGCTCTAAATGACTTTCAATGCAGGGCCCAGTCTGCTCTCCCAGAGTGCACTTCAGCTCAATTCCAAACCTGAAGGGTCCTTCCAGTATCCGGCCAGCTACCATAGCAACCAGACCCTGGCCCTGAGTGAGACAGCCCCCTCGCAGCTCCCCGCCCGCAGCACACAAGCCCGAGGTGCCAGCCAGAGTTTCAGCCAGGTATGTGTGGGGATGGGGCCCCCCGCTGTGTCGGTTCTCGGGGACTCCAGAGGGACAGGTGGGGGGAGCAGGGCTATGAAGTGGCCTCGTGAGCCTGCCTTCCTTCCTGGGGCATGTCCCACAACTTCGGAATGAATGACGCCTTCGGTGGTGTGAGTGAAGGGAATGAATAATAAAATACAGTTATAGAGTAACACTGAATCGTAAATGGGTTTTCCTTAGGGAATATCTGTGTTGCTCACGCTGTATTGACATTGTACATATTTATCCGTGTGACTGTGCGTTGTTACTATTTCTACGGCTATGGCATACGTTCTGATTTTGTGCATGCACCTGGAACAGTTTTTTTTTTCTCCAAAAAAAAAGCATGAAATTGTTCTTTGGAATTAATCATATAAAGGACTATAATATAAATGCATCATCAAGTAGGTAGAACTATGTGAAGTAATTGGGATTAGTTTAGGAATAGTTTCACCTCATGGAGGTTGATTGTGAAATGTGCCCTTACTTGTTTCTTTAAGGTATTCACTGGTTCTTATCATCTCACCACCCAGAATTATCAGCTGCCATTCAAACCAGCTACAGGTTAACAGACATTAGAAGTGGCTACTAATCTGAATTTTTCTTCCACAAAATATGTAAATGCGATACATAGGTAGGTAAAAAGGTAGACAGACAGACAGAGAGACAGTATTTTGGTTTTCATAATTTTATGGTTCAAGCTCTATTAAGTCAACCTTCCAGAATTACTTTATCAGAGGGCTACCTTGTTTTAAGCTATTTTAACCTGGTTTTCAGCGGCATCAGTCCCTTTTAATCCCTGTGCTTTTAAAAACTCCTGGGATGAAGACCCCATACCCCCAAATGCAACCCCTTCAGCTAATGAGTTTCCTTCTGTCCCTTCTGTCTTTACTGGGGCAATGCTTCTGCTACGCTGTCCACCACCAGCTCCTGTAACAAGCAAAGCCATCTCCGTCACCAATTAATTCTTAATATTCATCCATGTGTCTTTCCAACTAAACTAAAAGCTCCTTGAGGGCATGGCCATCTTCATCTTAATCAGCAGCCCCTAGCCATCCATGTGGCCCCCAAGAAATGTCTGCAGACAGAAGGCAAGGCGGGTTAGAATGGCATCGCGTAGCCACCGTGGGGTGCCTACGCTAGGTGACGTGGATATAAATGAAGCAAAAGCCGAGAAGTCTCAGTGCATTTCAGTTATTAAATTATTGTCCCAGCAATACATTGAAAATACGATTGTTTTCTTTGAGCAATGCCCTCGTCCATCAGTGGCTTTGTAACTTGTACCCTGTGACACCGATAAAAGGGCGTGATAAATACCAGGTTCCCCTGAGAAGAAGGGCCTGTCCCCCGCGGTGGCTCGGTGCATGGCCGCAGCTCAGGGGTGCCTCTGTTTGGGTGGAGAAACAGCTGTGTGTGGTGCCCGAGAGGGGGGGACCTTGACACCATCAAGCCGGGTTTTATGGGAGGGACACAGCAGCCAGCTCTGGCACAGGACATTCCCAGAGCCCAAATCGTCGCTCTTTAAAAGTTCTGGCCTGTGCTACCCCCCCTTAGAGAAATATGACATGAAAGAATGTCTCAATATGAGTTTCCATCGACTAGAAAAATCATTTTATATATACAAGCATATGTTTATTTATCATGTACACAAAACAGTCGTTATATTTTATTACATATAAACATATGCTGTCTGAAATATCGAGTGATGTTATTAGCATCGAAACTATTAGAATTTTCAACAGGCAATTTTATTTTATTCAGAGATGCAATAGAAGCCATATGATTTTTTTTTCTCTAGGTTATATGTACAGACTGTATATATGTAGATTCTACAGAAGCAAACAAGTAGGCTGTGGCCCTTTATTTTTACCCCATATCCAGCCATACTTCTCGGTCTCAGAGGCCACACTCAGCAATAAGGCACATTTTACACTTGATTAACCTATGAGAGCTATGAGTTTAGCTTTCGCCAGTTTCCTGCAACTTCTAAGACACGTAGTGTGGATAACAATGAACTTCTACCTTCTTTTATTTTTCTCTTGAATTCCCTTATTTCCTTTGCTTGGCTTTTTCTCACAAATATGTAAGACACCTGTCATTAGAGCTAAAGACTGAGTCAATTAAAAACAAAACAAAACAAAACAAAACAATAGCAACAAAAACAATCAGTATGCCCAGAGCCAAGCAACTGGAAAATGGAAATATTCATATAAAATGAAACGGCAATTAACTTATCAACTTATTATCTTTGAGCACCTCGTAAGCCCATTGACACATCGCTATTAATACCCAGCTGTTACATCAAAGCTTCTTATAAAATGAATAACTGCCATGTAGCGAGCACCCCGAAGTCATCTGTTTTGCACGCATCCTCTCACACGAGCCTCACATCAGGGCTGTGTTGTGATCTACACTTTAAACAGGTGAAGGCTCAAGTTCATCACAGAGACGTTGTCACACACCACGGTTTTAAGGCAGCAGCAGAAGGAATGGGAACAGAATCTTGACTGCATTCAAGTCTAATCGCTCCAAGAGAGAGCATTTCATAGGCGTCATTCTACGTATTGACCATTTTCATTAAATCAGTCTACAGCGGGAACCTGGTCAGAGGTGTGTACGTGTGGACAAGCTATATTGTTGGAGTCCCATTTGTTGGGGTCAGTTCTGTCCACTGACTGCCCTGGGGGTGAAATAGTAGAAGCTCTAAAATGGCAAGACTGGGCCTCACGTCTGCTCTGAAGGGTAATCAGAAAGTGTAACTACGTTGTAAAGGTATCAGAATGCTCCATTTGCCGTCATCGGGGTTGTAGTTTGAAGTCATCTCCAGATACGCATGGTCCAGCTGGAGGCAGAGGTGGCCGGTGTGCTCACGCACCTGGCCGGTGGGCTGAATAAGGTCTGAAGACTCAAATCAGGGGGTCGTTCCCATCCACTAACAGGAGCGAGGTTCTTGGCGACTGACTGTCTGATCCCGTTAAGTTTAGCTAATTGACAGATATCGGAACCACGATCCACTGTTACCTTTGGCGTGCTGTGGTGTGAAAGGTGTGTTTTACTCAGCACCCCACAGGCCCTTATGTCCTTATAATAATGTCAAATGAGTATTTTCACTCATTGTACCTTGAAAGTAGGGAGGCCACACGCCATTCCAATAACATCTCCTTTGTTCAGATTTTCTTGGGAAAAAACTCGCTTCCAGTGATTTCGCCGAGTCCCATGACTCATTTCTTTTCAATATTCTGAATGGTAGCGAAGCTTATCCCTCCGAGGCTAGATTAATTTTTAGAATCTCCTGTACTCATAGAGTACCAAAAAGCGCTACTAGAGTTCAAATTATGGCTTACAAATGCCACTGAGTTAATAAGGCCAATAATCAATGAACAGAAAATGTTTCCCGTTTGGTATAAAATGTGTGATTCTAAGGCAAAGCAAGTGATTTTCTATCTCGCCCATGAATCACATTGGAATGCAGTTTCTACCAGTGTCTTGAATGTTTAAAGATTCCAATTTCAATTTTTAGGGAGTCTAGTTTATTCAGTACAACGTTCGAGTGGTCGCCACCAGGCTCCACGCAAGGCCTTGGTGACACACGCGTAACCTGTATTGTCCCATCGCCTCGGTCTGAGTAAAAAACTATGGGTCACAGAAGTTGTCATGAACTATTAGTTTTGTGGTGTTTTCCGACTAATATTCTTGAAAGTCATTCTCCTCAGACTCTAGGGCATAGCGCTGGACTGGAGGAGAGCGTGTGAGACCTTTCCCCGGGGACCCCAAGGCCTTCCTGGGAAGTAGCGTGAGTCAATTTCCGTGCCCCCAGCACTCAGCTCCACTGCCCAGCGGGGTCCCTGCCCAAGCTTTAAACAGGGTGTGTAGTTACCCCCACATCCCTTCCTTCCTCCTCCGAGTCCACGTGGCCTTCAGGTGACTCTTGTGGGGTGCCCCAATCCAAACAGAGCTGCTCTTCCAGTTACACTTGTGTATCTCTGGGTTATTCCTTAATGCACTCAAGGTGTTTATTGTGTGCCTACTGTATGCCATGAGCTGATGTATCTGCTTGGGATGGAGTAGGAAAGAAAACAGGCAATCCCTGTCCCCAAGGAACGTACATTCTAGCAGCAGCCATGGGAACTCTTGCAAAGCTTGTTGGAAGGTGACGATTTCTGTGAGGAGGAAATGAATGCGGAATAGGACAAGCGGGATTCAGAGTGCAGGATGGGGTGTGGCATGTGAGGCTTTGCACAGAAGGTGATATTCGGACAAAGATACGAAGGAGAAGAGGGAGGCAGCTGTATGGATGCTGGAAGGACAGCAAACGTGTGTCTCTTGGATGAGGTGGCCTGAAATGTCAAAGGAATGGCAAGGAGATGTAAGTGGTTAGAGCAGGCGGTAGGGGTTGTGAGGAGGTGGGAGACGCGGTCAGTCATTGTGATGACCTTGTCTTTTACTCGGGGTGAAATGAGGAGCCGGGAGAGAATTTTGAGCAGAGGCACAAAGTGGCCTAATGTATGTGTTGAAAGCATCATCCTGTCACATCACATATAATAATACCCTACAGTCACTTGCATATAAATCTGTTTCTTTGCATCTGATTGGAGTGGAAACCCACAAAACTAATCTCTATATATCCCAAGTAACCGGCCAAGGGTTCAGCAAATGTTCATCCGGTTCCTCCAAGCCCGGCCTGATTCTTCATAATCTCGCTGCAAAGGCTGTGGGTGGTGAGGCTTAGTTAAAGAAGTTGGCCTCCCTCCAGGCTGTGTCTGCTTCCACCAACATACAGTTTCCTATGGATTATATGAAACGCTGAATATGAAATTTCTGGCACAGAGGAGTTGCTCTAAAAATGTTGGTTGTTTCTACATCCAAACATAGAGGAGTCTCACTAAGCATCTCATCCCTCAAAGAAACAAAACATGTAAGAAATAAGAAAGTGTACATCTGGACAGAGAGTGCTGGCCAAGCGGTACGGAAACCTAAAGGTTATGAAGCCACTTCTGTGTCCCCTGGCAGAACTGGAGTAAGCATGCGCATTCCCAGCCCTGGAGAAATTAAGAATTGTCTGATAGTTCTACACAATAAAACCGAACAGTGGTGGAGACTCTAGAAAAGCAGTGAGCTTTTCAAGGAGCACGATGTCCATTGCCTTTTGGTCTGGCCTATTTAATGTCGCACTGACTTTTGTGTCTTAAAAGTCCTCGTTTATGCTGTATCATAATTGCAATATGCTGTCTGCTCACTTGTGCCGGGCGCTGACGCGTTTGTTGAGTTCGGAACATCACCGATGGGTGCACGCTCAAGTCTGGTAGATGTAAAGGTCAAGAGGGTGGGAAGCTCTGTGGGTGGTGGCCTGGCAGACACAGAGACCCACACAGTGCAGAGAAGGGGCAGATCCCCGAGGAAAGCCTGTTTATGGATGGTTGAATGATAGACATGATACAGACAGTGTGACATCACCCCAGTTTGCTCCGTTATGAGACGAGGTGTTTACTTGTCAGGAGAAAAATCGCTAATGAACTTGGGAAACATGAAATTGCAGAGATAAGTTTAGTGTAAACTATATATTATGCAGCACTTAGAGGAGAAATGATGCCACTTTGTGTACTTTGCTTGGCATATTTGTGGGAAACTGGCAATTTATTTGTTTGTAAGAGCGTCTCAGATGACTGCCTATCGGAACGTCTTTCTCAGCATTCCGCTTTGAAATCTTCTCCCTCCGTTTTCTGTTTCCAGTATGAATATATTTAATCTGGCTTCAATAATTGAAACGTTTCTCATGGCAGGGAGGGTGTGTATGCATTTTCTATAACATTTCCTC
>PVKZ01005771.1:16880-46765 GCA_004027375.1 Macroglossus sobrinus
TTAACCCTTGTCTCTCAGATATTTCTAAAGAATTAATATCTGTGTTTGTTCATTTTCTTACACTTTTCTATTTCAATCATTTCAGGAATCATCTTAATCATTCCCGCCTATTTCCTTTGGCTTAATTCTTCTGTTTCTTTGGGTGGTTTCGTTTGTTATTTTTTTTAACTCCTTGAGATGGATCATTTTGTTCAGCCTTGGTTATATATAAAGTAATTATTTATGCCCATAACGTTCTCCCTAAGCTCCGCTTACCTGAATCCCACATGTGCTAAGGTGCTTCGCTCTTTTTTTTTTTCATTCAATTCAAATATTTTCTAATGCACGTAATGATTTTTTTCCCTTAACTTGTGGATTACTCAGATGAACATTTCATTCATGGCTATCTTGTTGTTACTGATTTATAACTTAATTACCCTGTGTCAGATTTTTGGGTATAACTTCATTACTTTGAAATCTATGAAGTTTTATTTTATGGCCAAAAATAAGGTCATTTTTTTTTTTTTTAAATATCTCACCTGTGCTTAAAAACAACATATATTATGCAACTAAATGTAGGCTTCTTAGTATGTCCGTCAGGTCAAGTATATTGTATGTTTCAAAGCCTCTGTAACCACACTGATGTTTGTCCATTTATTATAACTACTGAGATCTCACAGGATACTTTGTCTTTGCCACTCCCCACGGTTCTATTTTACTGTAAATGTATTGAGGCTGTGTCGTTAGTTACATACAGATTAAGAATTATCATATCTTTCTGTGAATATAGCTTTTATCGCTAGAGTGTTTCCATCTTCTAATAATTTATCATTATTACAAATTTATAATACATTTATAATTTTTAATACAGCTTTACTGCCTTTCTTTCGGTTAGTGATCACGTGATATATACTTTCCCATTCTTTTATTTTTTTTTATTTTTCTTCATCCTTAGATTTTTGAGCATGTCTCTTGTACACAGCGTAAAGAGTTCTGAAAAGACCTTCTGACCATCTTTGCCTTTCAACTGCAGAATTGGGCCCGTTTGAGTCTCCTTTCTGACTTATCTGGTTTACAGCTATTGTCTAACCTTGTCTGTGCCCCGTTTACTCTCACTTCTTGCCTTTATTGGACCAGGATATCATTGCTGTTCTTTTCCGTGTTCTCAGGCATCGCGAGGACCTGAGGTCTTTTAATTCCCTTTATCCCTGTCACAAGTTCTATGCTCTTGTGTGTGTTCGTGTCTGTTAGTCCCGAGTACATGTTAAGCTCCATACGAACATACATACAGCCCACATTCATTGAGATTGTTTTAACAAATTTATTTGATATTTAACAAATTTACCGAGGTGTAATTTGCACAACGCAAAGTTCTCTTTCCTGTTCAAAGTGTACAGTTCATTCATTGTGCTCAGGTTCAGTGATGGAATCGTGCAGCTATTGCCATTACTGATTTGAGGACATTTTTATCATCTTCCCCCCAAAAAAACCCTACACTGAAGGGATCAAAGACCATCAGCAATGAGCGGGGAGGCAGAGAGACAAGACACATCAAATACCAACATGAGAAGAATATTTCCCAGTGTGAATTCTGAGACATCTTAGGCCTAAAAGAAGATCAGAGGAAGAAAAATGATTTCTGTATTCTAATAAAGCAATTTAGGAGCTAAATGTTCTCAGACATTCTAAATGAACACTGGCAATTTCAAGGTTCGAAGAAGAATTCTAAAAAAAAAAAAAAAAGAAGGAATAAACTTGATTTTGTTCACTCTCTTCTGGATTTAAAGCTCTGTTTCCAGCCAATACCTGTCTCCAGCCCAGGAAACGTAAGTTTTTTTAAGGTGTAAGCTGGAAAATGGATTCTTTCTCACTTATTAGAAAGTTGGAGGAAGGAAATGATAAAAACATAAGCAGAAATCAGTGAGTAAGAAACAAAAAAAAATCCAATAAAATGTGTTAAATCAATAGACGATTCTTTAAAAATAAATAAATACAATAGTCAATCTCTGACCAATGTAATCAACAACAATAGCAAAAAAAAAAAAAGACAATAGATTAAATTAAGAAGAAAAGAGACATAGACAATTCAGAGGAGGTTTTCAAAAGCAGGTAATCACATGTGCAATTTTATGCGGATAAATGTGAAAATCTCCATGAAATGAACCATTTCCTATCAAAATACCCAAAATGATGGAAGTAGAAGTAGCGGATTTGGGATGAGAAAAAAATATATATGGCCCTTATCATCTCTGGTCCATATTACCAGAAATTGCAGTCAAGTAAATGTAATGAGAAAATAAATTAGTATATCTGGGGGGGGGGGTCCTCAATGAGGAAAGGCTGGTCTCCCTGGGAACCTAGGGGCACAGTCGGGAAACCACGGGAATTATGGGTGATTGAGAATGAGAACAGTGGCCGGTCGGAAAAGAGGGTGAAACCCAGTAGTAATCAGAGAACAGAGGGTAAATGAGACGCAGTTAAACCAAGTAATCACATCGAGAAATGCACAAGACCCGCGAGCAGACAGCTCCACGGCTGGGCTGTGACACAGGGCTGGCGCCGGGGTGAGGCCAGTGGGGTGCACAATTTCAGGGGCGACCTCACAGTCTATGGCCTGAGAGGGAGCCCCCTCTTAAACGGGGGTGGGGGGTAATGTGTGAACTTCTGTGTCACATAGGTATTTACGTCACAAAAGCTCTGAAAGGGACACACGAAATGCCAGCACGCATGAAGGCTTACTCACACGTATTACCTTGTACGCCTCTACATTGTTCAACTTTCTGTAAGTGTGCATCATTTTGTACTTAAACGACTCTCTTTAAAACCGAGATGAGAGGGACATGTACCCTTTCCCTAGGTAGGCAGAAGATCGTCGGTTAATTTTATCGTGACCATGATACTCTATTTTCTACGTTTTCTATAATGAACACGTAATTCATATAAAACATGCAAGTTTTACGTTTCTATAAAATAGAACACATCAATACACATTATGGAAAGCGAAGTCCCTGAGAAATAATAAGTGGATATGAGCAGCCAACACATCCGTGAAAGGGAGCAGTGATGAGAAGTTACTCTATCGACCATTTAAAATAAAAACAAGGCGAATCGCGAAGATAAAGAGTTGTTGTCCTTTCTCCTCTTGTTTTTAAAAAGTTGATTCAGGTTTAGGATGTAGAAGGCCACGAGAGAATACCACTCCCAATCTCACAGTGAGAAAAAGACTGCGTCATCTACAGAATCAGAATTTTTCTTGTGCCCACGAGAGCGCTGAGATCATGGGAAATGAAGGGAGGTGAATTCTACATGGCGGCCAGCCCCTCCAAGGAGGGACAGGACACAGGGACGGTTCACCTTCAGCAGAGCACGGAGGAAAAGGGGCTGCCATCAAGACAGGCAAGGAGAAAAAGCCAACATTTAATAAATTCTTAAAGGCTGAATATGGGATAGGGCGATGAGCCCCAGACATAGTGGGGGCCACGCTCACTCCTGAGCCCCAACTCGGTGCCACCAGAATAGTGGGGACAGGTCAGGAGGAGGCCAGAGAAAGCTAGGCCTGCTCCTTGATGCACAAACTTGCAAAGCCACGCCCCTCCCCCACCCTCCTCTTCTATAAGACAGAAGCCTGAAGCCACAGGGGAATGGCCCAACCTCAAGGCCCAGGGCAGGCCCACCGCTTCTGGAGAGGAGAACAAGCTATGCTCCGACTCAAAACTTGAAAAAGAAGAGCAAATTAAACCCCAAGTAAGCAGGAAGGAGGAAATCATGGAGATCACAGCAGGAATCAATGACACGGCAAACAGGAGCATGGGGCAAATCGGTCAGAGACATGGTATTTTGCAAAGATCGATAAAACGGATAAACCTCCACTTGGAATAATCAGAAACAAAAAAAAAGAAAAACGAGAGAAGACACAAACTGCCACCGTTACGCAATGAAAGAGATCCCACAGACTTCAAAAAGATGACAAAGGAATATTATGAAGAACTTTCGCAAACAAATTCACCAACTTTGATAAAACAGAAGAAGTCCTAGAAAGACACACCCACGACGAAGCCCGCTAAACGAGAAACAGATGACTGCTTAGGCCACTAAAGAAAATGGACACCTCAACACCAGGAAGGAAAACTCGGGGCCCAGTGGTTTCACTTGAAATTTCTATCAAACGCTTAAGGGAGCAGTAATCCAATCTCTCACACCCTCATTCAGAAAACGGAGAGGGGACCAGCTCCTGAGCTGCTTTGTGGGGTGAGCCCAGCCCTAGGGATGAAGACACTGCAGAAAAAAAAATGACTGACCAATATCCCTACAGAGAATAAACCCAGAAGACACTGGAAACCATGAGCAAATCAAATGCCACATTTACGAAAAGGATAATCCTCAGTTACCAAGCTGTGTTTATTCTGAGGATGGGCTTGGTGTATGTATCGCTTGCAAATCAGTTTAATTCACCGTGTTACCAGAATAAAAGAGAAAAAAAATATATGCCTGTTTAAATGGATGGGGAAAAAGCAGTAGTGAAATTTAGCACCCATAGGAGTCATTTTTAAAACTCTCACAAGTTGGAGATAGATGGAAATTTCAAGAATCTGATCAAGGGAACGCATAAGAAACCTTCCAGATAGCATCATGCCCAGTGGTGACCCATCAACCATCTTCCCTGAAGATGAGCAGGGAGGCCAGCTGCCCAGTGTCACGACCTGGGCGTGACATTGTACGGGACATCCTAGACAGTGCAAAAAAAGGCAGGAAAGAAATAAAAGGCACAGAGGAGGAAAAGGCTGGCATAAACTCTCCTTAGCCACAGACTATATGATCGTGTGTGCAGAAAACCCTGGAGATTCTGGAAAATAAATAGCAGAACTAACACATGAATAAAGCAAAGACACAGCATATAAGCCCATGGGAATCTTAGTTTGGGTTTTACACATGAGCCAAAAAAAAAGATTGCAAAATAAAAAAAAAAAAAATTAATTCCGGAAGAAGTCCCAAATGAAGTGAGAAGACTCGATGTTATTAAAATGTCAGTTCCTCCTCCCTTTAATCTGTAGATTTAATTTCTTCCCAGCCCTGGTCCCAGCAGGCTTTTGAACTAGAAATTGATAACCACGATTCTAAAATTTGCATAAGGACCTAAACTGTATCTGTGACAATAGAGAGGTCCTATCGAGTGTGCTCCGTGTGGTTACTGCACCTGAGGAAGCAAATCTTTCGTGTCACTTGATTGTAATACATTTAAATAGTCACATGTGTCTGGGGACCTGCATGCGGCACAGACCCCCAAAAGAGCATCCCACGCGGGCTTGAAAAGGAAAAGACATAATTGCAGGATTGACATGCCAAGTTCAAAGCCTAGGACAGAGTCTCAGTAATCAAGGCAGCATGGTGCTGGCGTCGGAACAGACGGAACGATGAATGGAACAGAAGAACGCAGGCCAGGCGTCCTCTTTGGTCATTTGGCTGAGACCGAGCCACCAGAGCGGTCCAGGGGAGAAACAGGAAGCCGAATGACAAGCGGTTCTAAAAGGATCGGAAATCCAGATGGGAAAACACAAAACAAAACAAAACAAAACACATTTCGACCGCATCCCGTGTCACCCGCAAAACATGCAAGATGAATCAGAGTCCTACGTCTCAGCGTTAAGACTGTGCTTTTGTAGAAGAAGTTGCAGAGTATGTCTGTGTGTCCCGGGGAGTGACAGAGTGTTGGGGACAGGGGAGCGGCCCTCGGGGACGGAGGGCTGGGTGGTGACCTCCAGCGACCCGACCCGGGCGTGGGCGACCGCGGTGCAGGCATTTTTCAAAGCTGCTGGGATGGCACGCTTAAGACCGATCGATGCTTTCATTACGTGCTAGCTCACCCCCTCCCCTAGCAAAGCCTGCTCACGGGCCTCGACGTCTGCTCGGCGACCTGCACCCCGAGGTGCCCGGGCGTGAAGCCTGCACCGGCGGGCGCAGCGAGCCCCCCGCCTGCATGACGCACGCGTGCGTGCGCTCGGGGTTCGTCGTGGGGTTCCAGTCTTTGTCTCGTCACCGCGTCTCCGGCCTCCAGGACAGCGCCCGCCACACGGCACGTGGCGGCAGTCTTGACTGGCCCACGTGGCGTGGGCCTGGGACTCACGGCTGCTGTCTGCTGTGCTGTCCTCCTGGTCGACCTCTGAGCCTCCTCCGGGCAGCTTCTCTGCCAGGCCCCAGGCTGGGTCCTGGGCACGCTGATCAGCTCTGCCCTCAGGGAGGACAGAGTCCGGGGTGGGGGCTGGGAGGTAAGCCCCCCAGTAAGAATGTAAAGTGAGGATGTTCAGTGGGTGGGAGGCTGGGGTGCGCGTGGGGACCCCTACCCCAGCCTGGCTATTCGGGGAGGGTTCTGAGGGAGGATTACCTATCTATCTATCCTTGTCTTCACACAGGGGTGGAAGGGTGACACAGGTAGTGGTGGCAGACACAGAGAGCCAGCGGGGAGGGCTTTGGGAATGCAGCAGGGTTGATGAGGGCAATAAGGCAAGAATGACCCCCAGGGTCCTGGCCTGAGGACACTGTGGATAGAGCCACCACCCGCTGGGTGGAGACCCCTCAGGGAGCCTGGGGACAGGAGCGGGGGGTGTGGAATCCCGCCAGGCTGGGGTCCTGGGAGCTCACTGCGGATGGAGCCGGGTCTCCAGCCTCAAAGTGGACCACGCAGTAGCCTTGGCTGGGGGCCCACAGCGCCCGCCTCCTCCCCCAGGCAGCAAGGGCGGCCAGGTCCCCGTCAGCCCCGGGGTGAGCCAGCAGGGCGCTGCGGGCTCTCTAGACTCTTCCAATGGGTGTAGATTTTTACCCGTTTCCAAAGCAACCGGCAGCTGTAGAGAAGAAGCCTGTAGTGGAGACGGCATGGGCGGGGCCTTCCGCTGGTGGGAAGGGCCCCCCATATCCCACCCCACAGCCCTCCGCCCTGCACACAGCTCCCCAAAGCATCCTCACCTTTCCAGCCCTGCACCTGCCACCGACATTTTGGGAAAACCTTAGAATTAATTTTTTAAATTCACCTGGTAAGAACAGCAAAGAAAACTTGAAGGAGGAACCTTACCTGATATGAATACAAATTCGAGAACTAAAATCACTTTTTAAAGATCAACCGATCGATAGATCAAAGTTGGCCCTATAACAGGTGCGATTTCCAAATGCGATACATCACACACATCAAACACGGGAAGAGTCCCTCCGAGCTCAGGACATTTGTCTTCAGCACTTAGGGCCTCACCTCACGCTACACGCCAAGTTCATCCCAGAACTGGTTAGGGATTCCGAAACGACCTTTAACTGTCAAGCAGGAGAGGACCACGCGGGAATAGTTCCCACGGCCGGTGGGCGGGCGGGCCCCTTCCTGGGGCCTGGAATGCAAACGGTTTCCGGTGACACGGAGACGCCCCGTGCCTTTCCGCGGTCTCATGAGTGTGCAGCGGGGCTTTCCAAAGGCTGCGTGACATGTGAGCTGACCAGAGACAGCACGCAGAGGCCGGCCTAAGCCGCCAGCTGTCGTCCATTAAGCCAGGCGATTAAAGAAATCTGCAACATTCTGAGAAACACACTTTTCATGAAAAAGGGCTTTTTATGTTAACATGTAATGAGGTCACTACAACTATTTCAAAACATTCCCCATTTTTATTCCTAAGAGAGAAAATATTGTTAAAACCCACACGAGGACAAGCTCTTCGGGGGTCTTTGATGTTGTTACCTGTGCAAAGGGGTTCGAGACGGGGAGGTTGGAGGGCTGCTTCCGGTCCGAGCCACTTCGGCAGGGCCTGGCGCAGCCACCGTGGACCCCAGCGCCCAGTGAGGATGTTTACAGGTGTGCGTACACTGTCCCCGGGCGGGCACGGCTACAGGTGCGATGAGATCGCTATGCCCAAAAGAGGCAAAACCTAGCTGCCTGCCCGTGTTGGTCTAGTGGGCACAGTGCGGGTGAGGAAACGGGCTGCCTGTATGTAAGGTGACACACACACGTACCCGACACAGAGCAAAAAGTGGGCAACGCACAGCAAAAGTGACGCACGACAGTTTAATCTCTTTAATGTATAACGAGCTCATACAAATGTATCAGACCCCGGTAGATAAAGGACACAGCGACGATCCACAAAAGAGGAAATACAACTGCGTGACATGAAAAGGTGTTAAAAATTGGCTAGAAATCAAAGAAATGGCAACTAACACAAAATGCCGTTTTTTCTCGAATTAGCACATTATCGAATCAGCCCATGTTTAGCCCGATGACAAGACTCAGTGCCGGCAGGACGGTGAAAGGGGCACGTCCCTCTGCGCTGGTGGCCGTGTAACTGGAGACATTGCTATGTTTTGTCCGTACATAATAAGAGCCTTAACCGTTTTCATATTTCACACATTTTAATTCAACAGTCCCACCCCTGAGACTCTACCCGAAAGACACAATGGGACACTGGGAACGAGCTTTTTGTAAAAAGATCTTCATTAATTTCTAACAGTGAGTAGCTGGTAACACTAAGTGACCCGCCACTGGCACTGCTGTCCCCTCCGTGATGGAAGCGCACGGCCCCTTCAAAATAAAATCAGTAATAACAACCTGGGAGGAAAAACACCAAAACGTTCAATTTCACTCTTCGCTTCCCTCTACTTTGTTTTCCGAAACGCCCGCCACGTGTAGGTTTGCTGAGACCTGGGAGGTGAGACCTTGCTGATGCGGTGACATTGCGGTAAGGAGCCCAGTCTCTGCTGCGTCTGTGCTGTGCCAACCGCCACCACACCAGGCGCTGTGACCCTGAGATGACAGGGGACCCCGCCTTCGCCCTGCACTGGCCCCCCCAGTCTGCCCCTTGCCTCGGCCCCCAGGGCCCCACCTCCTGCCACCGTCTCTAAGCTCCTGCTCTAATGCTTCCGGAGCAGAGGTCATCTCGGTCTTGCAGCTCTGCCTGCCAAACGGGGCATCAGCAAGGATGGCGTCCCTTTTCCCGCCAACAGCTCCGCTCCCGTCAGGTGGCCCCGGCGTGCGCCCTTTTATACAACTGCAGGGCTCGCTCCCTTAAGGTGACCTTAAGCACATGCACAGCTCTCCTCTGGGCCTACCTGCCGGGACCCTGGTCACCCAGGGGCTGGCTCCGCCCCGTCTGACACCAGAAGCTGGCGCATCAGGAAAGTCTCCCCTGCACCCTCCCGGGTATCCCTGCATTCCTCGCTCTGGCTGACTCTGCAGGGACTCACCTGAGACCAACACATGGGTCTTCGCTTGCTCTTTCCTAGAAGTCACTGAAGAAATACTGCAGGGCACTGAGTCAGCCCCAAGGTCACACTATGAATCGGGCCAGGAAGTCACCCCTCTTTCTGGATCCCACCTCAAATGACCCTTGTTACGCAATGAAGCTTACTTACCACGTGGGTATGTACTTGGGGACCAGACAGCGGTCACAACACAGCCAACCTCAACCCCACGAACGACATAAAACCATCCCACACATGCAGCGGAGCCCTCCTGCCTGTGCCTTTTCGAAGCCGACACCTGCTCCCTTAAACCCAGAGACATTACAACCCCGAAGTATGTACAAAGCGGCTCCCCACGGCCTGCTTTGGCTTCACCCTCCCGGTCCCTGTGGCCTCCATCTGGGCCGCGTGCAGCCCGGGGCCCACCCTGCTGAGCTGGGGACTGGGTGTCTTCTACGGGAGCCCGTGGCCTGTGGGGTGAAGCTTCTCCCCAGTCCAGAGTGGGGGCCACACCCTGAGCCCTGAGCCCACAAACACGAGCGCCATGACAAAACGCAACCACATCACCAAGCCAAACAAAGCCAGAGCTGCAGCCCGGGACGGGCGTGACAATCCACATGGAAAGGCCAGGTCACGGCGAAGGACCGGCGGATGGCATGGCCAACCCTGGCCCGTGACAGAAACCAGCGCCTAATGCAGACACAGCATTTCTACAAACCACCCGGGTACACCAGGGGTCGCTGAGACGGCAGAGTCCCTGCCCTGCTCCCACACGGGGTCCCCTACCCCGGCTGGGCTGAGCCCCGTGGGAATCTCCAAGGTGACAATTAGCACTGCAGCTTCCTTTTCCCCAGGTGCCACTGTCCCCTGCATCCGGGGCCACCTCCACCTGGCAGGCAGACAAAACAGAGCCCAAAGAGCAGGTGCCCCGCACAGCCCCCCCTCCCGGTGGCCCCACTGCACCCCCCACCATCGACGGCTGAGGAGCACTGTGGCCCCCCTGGAGCAGCCTGGCTGGACTGCGGGGGGCCTGTGGCCTGGATGCAGCAGCTGCTCAGCAGGGCGAGCGGGCTGACCGTTCCCCATCATTAGCGGGTGACAGGGAGCCACGAACACCAGCGACCACTGAGCACCCTTCACCTTGACCTCACGAGGCAGAGGGTGCTTCAGGAGCACAGTCACTTAGGGAAGCAAGCACGGGCCCTCAGACCCAAGCCCTGGGCACCCTGACACACGTCTTTGGGGGGGCGTGCAGAGTCTGTCCTTCCCCAGTCGAGCCGGGACCATTAGGACGGGGCGGATGAGCCCACGTCACACACCCCTCTCTCCTCATTGTCCAGGTCACGGAAACACAGTTCGTTGGACACAGAAACGTGGCAAGCGCATCGCCATCCAAAGGGTTTGTCCAAGTCTCACCTAGAAGGTGACTTCTGGGCTTTCCCAGAAGCACAAGGCCATCCACCACTAAGAGGTGTAGTCTGTCCCTCAGAACGAGGACACAGGTGCCTGTTCTGCACTGTCACCACACAAGGACAGAGGTAGTCTGCAGCTCTTTTCCTTTACGAATGCCACACGGCCCTGGTGGCCAGAGGCCAGCTCCCCCTGGCCTTAACGCTTACGGGTGCATCCTGGAGGAACTGTGCCCCCAGCTCTCAGAGTCCATGTTTTCTTGGACAAAGGCTGGGTGGCTGACGGACGACCCCAGCACAGGGAGGGCACGCTACGTGGCGGCTTTGGCGACCTACAAACAGTGTGGCTGGCCGAGGGGCTCAGGTGAAGGCCCCATGTCACCCGAAGGAGGGAACAAGTCTCAAACGAGACAAGGCCCACCACTGTGGCACAGGGTGGCTGCACACTAGCAGCTCTTGGTGACCGCTACTGGAGGTCCAGGGCAGCAAAGGGGCCACCGGCGTCCACCCCTCGGCCTGCAGTGGGGCTCTGCACAAACGCGCTGCCTGGAGCGGCTTGTGGAACTGTCCGGGTCCGGTCACGATGACCTTCTTTGGCAGGCAAGTTCGAGATCCCCAAAATTCCTGGTGCCATCAGAACACCGGCAGCTGACGCCGGGCATCAGTGGAGGTGGTCCTCCAGGTGCTCCCCCTACCGGCACGTGTGGCCTGTCCAGGGGGGACAGTGGGCGTACTGACTGCGCACTGCACCCAGTGAAGCTGGCCCCAAAACGCTGGAACTACGCCCCCCCCAGGGACGAGGCCCCTGCCTGCTGCACCGGGCCCTGGGGAGCTGCTGGTCACCTGTGGGTGGGAAGCCAGACTCCCCTTCCCACACCAAGCCACCCGCCTGGCCAAAGGGGCTTCTCTCTGTCATCAGTGAAGACAGGGGACCGGGTGGGGAGCTGCCGTGGGGTCTGCACAGGGAGGGATGGGGGCGTCTGTGAACCTAGTCAGGCTGCAGGGCTCGTCAGCCCACATGGTCCCCAGAGTAAGGCGGAGTCCGTGTGACTGAGTAACGGAGCTGTGGTCGCCGGAAGAGCGGGGGTTGCAAGCGAGAGAGAGGAGATGCATGCACTGAAGCGTGGGTACGAACCTAGCAGGGGTGCTAGGCAGCGAGAGAGGTGGGGTAACAGGGCACCCAAGAGGACCAAGGAAGATCTTCTGGAACAGAAAGGGGCGTCCTCCCAACACGGGGACGCTGTCGTAGGGGCGTTTCTTCTGCGCGGCAAAGGGGGTAGGCTACCTGGTGGCTGCAGACGCGACCAGGGCGGTGGCCGGGTTCTTAGAGGTTCCGTGCTCGCGTGGGCAGGGCCGGCGCTGGACTAGTCCCGCTGGAGGCTGGATGCGCCGGGCAGGGCCCCGTGCCCGTGGCGGCCAGTTGGCGGCACAGCATCTGCCGTTCGCGCACGGCGCGGTTGGAGGCCGAAGTCTTCCTGATTTGCGCGCGCCGCGCGTGCCGCAGCGGAGACTTGTAGGTTCTCCGCAACTCCGCCAGGAACCCCTGATAGTTGTTTCGCAAGGGGCTGTCAGGTTGCATGTGCGGGATCGCCCACTTCTCGGCCTCCCCGGTCAGCCGGGACACAAGGAACGCCACCCGCTCCGCCTCGCCAGGAAAGCGGGAGGCCTGGAAGATCATGAACCTGTCCATTTGCATCAAGAACCCTGCCAGCTGGCCGGGGTCTCCGGAAAAAGGCTCGGGCAGAGAGGTCGGAGGCGTGGTCATGGGTCGGGCCCCACTGGAAGTAATGGCTGAGATGGGCGGGGTGATCTGCAGCGCGCCCGGAATGCGAGCCCTGGTGCGTAACAGGGTCAGCTCCGCCATCACGCTCTCCAGCATGTTGGTGAGATTGGCCTTCTCGGCCCGGAGGGTGGAGGCCTCCCGCCGCAGCGCAGAGTTGGTGAGCCGCAGGGACGTTAGGGTGTCGATGACGTCATCCATTTGGGCATTGGGAGAGGCTGCAGAGGCTGGGGTCTCGGCTTTCGATGTCTGGGGTTGGACCATGTTGGCAGAGGTCGGCCAAAGGCTGAGTGAGTGAGGCTGATGCGATGGGAAAAGGGGGAGGGGTAACCTAGAACCTGAGAACCTGTGATGCTAAATTGGGTAGACCCGGACGGAAAGGCGGGAAAGGCTGGGGTTCAAGGTTCAGAGTGAAGGCAGGGCGGATGGGGCCGAAAGACGAGCACAGCAGGGACGAGGCAGGCGGTGCAGGCCTTGGGGAATCCCCGATTCCGGATGCGGCTCCTTTATCCGGGTCTCACAAGGCCACGTCCGGTCGCACAGGAGGCTGGGTTTGTTCTGGGGCCTGAAGGATGAAAAAATGTTTTTGAAAATGTTTCGATTGCGGGAAAAAAGGTCGAAGTAGGGGCCGCGGCGTGGGAGGGGCAAAGCGCAGGCGGCGAGGCGGGCGCCGGGCCCGAGGCGCCCTCTTGGCGCGGGGCCGGCGCCCACCTGGGGCAGAACAAAGGGCGGGCGCACCTGCGGCGGCGCCGGGGCCTGGGGCGGGCGGCGGGCGCGTACCTGGGTCTCCGCGGCTCCGTCTGCCGCGCCGGCCGCAGCCAAGATGGCACGATCGCGGGACGCGGGCAGGCCGATGAGTCACAGCGCCGGAACTGCTTCCCGGGTCAGGTCGGGGTCAGGTCAGGTCGCGGCCGCCGCGGCGGCTGGAGGCGGGAGCGCGAGGCCTCGGGCGGGAGCGGGCGCGGGGCCGCGGCCGGGGTCGCAGCGGAGGGCGGGTCACGGCGCGGCCTCGTGGGGCGGGGCCGGCGCGACGGCGGGTGCGCCTTGCGCAGGCTCCGCTCGTTGCCATGGAGACGGCGCGCGCCGGCGGCGGCCGAGGCCCCGCCCCGGAAGTGGCGCGCGCGCAGACTCGCACGCGTGCGGCCCCCATCCCGCCTCCCGGGGCAACGGCGGCGCGTCCTTCCTCCGCAGCCAATCAGTGATGATTGCGGTTACTGTTACTTTATGATCACAGTAAGTACCTGCCTTCTTTGATTTTCTTTAATTCTTTAATTTCTCTTTAATTCTTTCCCAAGACTGCTTGCATAGCTCTTCTTGTATATGTTGTATCATTTTTTAAATGAAGGTTGTATTTTTATATTTTAACCTGAATGCAAATTTAATGTAATATATATTAATGGTCTGAGAAGTCTAAAAAAAAAACTTCCTATCACCTAGATCCCTTCACCTGGAGAGAACAAATTGTAATATTTCCCTAGTATCATCTAGTCATTTTTCTGATATATTATCTTACAAATATTAATTTTTGTACCTTCTGAACTTTTTTGTACCCTTAACACACTGAATTTTGAGCATTTTCCCATTAAAGATATTTCAAAAGCCTGATTTTCAAATGCTTCCTAGTGTTCCACTGACATCGTGTACCACGATTTGACCATGCTCCTTTTGATGGCTTGCTATCTTATTTTCCATGTGGAAGATTTATAAACCACACTCGTATATAAATCCCAGCTTCTCTCTCTCCCATTTTATCCGGGGAGGTGAAATTAGTGGGCCAAAGAGTGGGCTGTTTGACTCAGGACCTGGTTGCCTTTCCACTTGACCTTGCCTAGCCGCCTCTGAATGTCATTTCCAGGCCGGGGCATGGCTGGAATGAGAAGACACCCATCTTGCCAGTCTTTTATGGACACAGTCTTCAAAGAGGTGCCGGCCACGGGCGGCCACCTGCACTCACTCCTCAGGCGGGTCTGGGACAGGCCTTTACAGTTTTCACTTTTATAAAATGGGAATTGGGTCACGAGGATGTGAGTACTTGGAGAGGACAACCTAGCCATCCCCACAGTCGTGTGTACCCCAGTATGCCAAAGGATGCACTGTTTGTGACCAGCTGAAAATGTCTAGGGCATAAGGCAAGAGGGGGAAGGAGGCAGTGTTTCTTTAAAGTACCTCCAGGAACTCTCCCCCATCAGCCAGGGGCAGGAGCTGCGTTGATCTTGACCGATGGCTGCAGAAATTGGGCAGGGCCCCTCTACCCCTCCCCCACCTCTTCCAAACACATCCAGGAATCCACGTCCACTCCTGTGTGTCACCCCATCGGTCTCTCTTCCCTCACTGCCGAGGAGGTTGCACCTTCCCAGGGCCCTGGACACATGAGGAGAGTGTCCGCTGTAGTTCCAGGCGTGATTGACACCATGTCTCAAATTCCCAGGTACATTGAAATAAGGTGCACTATGATTTCAGAAATGATGAAACATGCATTTGAAGAAATATGTAATTTATTTGGATCTCGCTTTATTTCAAATAGTATATAGAGTAGCAATGCATAAAAATAGAACAAAATAAAAATTAAAAGACTTTTTTAAAGTAAGAAAAATGGCAGTAGAGTTGGCTTCTGATCCAGATGATGCTATGATTCACACTCCGAGGTACCCTCATGCTACAAATGCAGAACGATGGTAAACTACACAAAGGAAGTATTGAAAGGGTCTGGCTGGGTGCAGCAACCAGATGAACTCCACCGTGGCCCGGAAACACAAGCTGCCGAGTATCGGAAAGGCCACGGGCCTCCTAGGCAGTGGTTCCTGAGCCATAGTGGGGACATGAGGCTGGGGAAAGAGCCAGGCTTCCTGCTTGAAACCGGGGGAGAGAGAGGTGTCACCTCTGTATCAGAAAGGAGTCTGAAAAATCTGCCCCCGCATTGCACGGGGTAACAGCTCCTGTGAAGGGGTGGCCCTCGGACAAGAGAGAACACATACAGTCTGATGAATCTCCTGCCCCCCGGCTTGACAAGCAGGCTGCAGAGGGCCAGCAAGTGTGAACCATCACCACCAACGTAACACGTGTTCTGTGCTGCAGACCAGGCATCACTGGTGCTGCCCCAAACTACTAGATGGGGGTGCAGGAGAGTCTACAGAGACAGAAAGTAAAAGAGCCTTTTACCCAAAAACGAACCTAACAATCAAAACTCTGAAACCCATGAAGATATGTCATGCTAAGAATAATGGCCACCCAAATCAATCGTCATAATATGAATTCACTCCAGATGAGATTAAAATAATAGAACAGCCTGGAAATAAAAAAAGAACACACACTTTGAGTGTATTTAGGATCCTTGATGAGAATAATGAAAAGAACAGACATTGTGGGATATAAACCTAAAAGCAACAAATGAACAGGACAGAGACTCATGGACATGGACAATAAACTAGTGGTAGCCAGGGGGGAACATGATAAATAAATAGATAGATAGATAGATAGATAGATAGATAGATAGATAGATAGATAGATAGATAGATAGATAGATAAATGATAGAGAGAGAGAGAGATTTTTTTTTTTAATTAAAAATAAAAGATGGCGAGAAAGAGGCAGACGGCTAGGTTGCTCAGGACCCAAGGAATGACATGTGGTCGCTTCAGTGTTCTTTTGCATCACACACCTCAGACTTAAGAGCTGAAGAATTGGCAGCCTGGAAATGCCAATGAGTGCAGACAAGTCTGCCCCCAAAGCCTGCTCTCTCAGGCCACAGAACCAGGAAAAGAACAGCCTAAGAAGACAGAAAACATTTAGACAATAACTACTCTGCTCCAGCCAGACACCACAGGAAAATTGGTGGCCCGCCAGCACGCATGCCAACAAAGGCCAAGAGGGGAGCCTAGACTCACACGCTCGCCAAGCTAAAATGAGGTGCTGAGTTGGTACGAGAGGAGGCTCCAAACTCCCAGAATCTGATTCAATACATTCATCTGCACGGCCAATGAATCTCCAAGTAGCATAAACTCAGAACACCTAGATGCATCAGAAGCATAATCTCAAAGGTTAACAACAAAGAGAAAACCTTGAAAGCAGCAAGAGAGAAGTTAAGTGATCATGTATAAAATGTCCTCAATAAAATTAGCATCTGGTTTCTCCTCAGAAACCATAGAAGTCAGAAGGTAGTGGAGGACAGATTCAAAGTGCTGAAAGAAAGACTATCAACCAGGAATTCTATGTCCAGCAAAACTGCCTCTCAAAAAAAATGAAAGAAAAATCAGGACATTCCCCGGTAAATACAACTACAGAGGATTCATCACTAGCAGCCCTGCCCTGCAAAAATCAATAAAGCAAGGTCTTTCAGACCGAAATGAAAGGGCATTAGGCTGTAACTGGAATTCACACAAAGCATTAAGAGCATAAGTCAAGCGACACGGAGTAAATATAAAATATAAAAGACAGTGTAAGTATATTTTTGTCTGTAACTCTATTTTCTTGTTTTATTTAAAAAGACAACTGCTTGAAGCAATAATTAGAAATCTCACTCACAAGGGCCCCATTCTTAGAGGCTGTGTTTGTATCAGCAAAAACCGAGAAATAACACTAACACTCATCAACAGTAGAGCTCCTGGGCAGAGAGAATATGGGAGAAGGAAGATTAGATCAGAGACGGCAAGCAGGGCCCCTTTTGCAACTTTTCGTGCTCCCGGATGAGGCCAGTGCCTTCCCCTTTGGCTTCTAGATCCTTCTCCTACTGGGGTCCCTCCCTTGTTCCAGGCCCTCATTCTGGCTGTTTTACCCCCTTCCTCTCACTCCATTTTTCCTTTCCTGGCAGATTAGACACATCAGCATACAAACGTGACGTTACTTCTCCGCCAGCTGGCCCTCCTGCTACTGCCCACCCTCTCCTGCCTTTTTACAGGAAACCTCTTTGAATATAGGAGCACACAATTCAGCCCATAGTTGGGAGGAAAGTCATCAGCTGGGAGGGATCAACAGGGGAGGAGGTATGAGGACAAGAAGACAGTGTGAAATTGTTTGCAGGATAGAGCATCACAGTTGGGGTGCAGGGAGGGTGATGGCCCGGTCATATTAAAGGCCCATCGGAGGACAGTGACCCCAATGGACTTCCTTCCCTGTTACACACTGTCTTTTATTTTGTTCTTTTTCTGACATCTTCAATTAGATGCTTAGCTCATTCAGTTTCCTTTCTTCATATGGAATTATGGCAGAGAGAGAGAAGGCAATACACGGTTGCATCCATGTGGGATAAAGAACAGGACTTACTGGGCAGTCCCACAAGTCTAGGGATGGTATGAGATGACCCAGAGGGCCTGGTGCTCCCAGAACCACACACGGGCTCTACAGCCTGAGCTGGGCTGTGGGACGTGCCGTGGGTTTAGGTCACAGGGGAAGATGCTCCCTGCCTGCTTCTCTGCCTCTTGTAGTCAAACATGAGACACCATTACGGGTACAGGGAATTCCCTTGGGGCTTAGGCAACAAGCATCCCAGGGTGAATACTGTCTGTACAGGGGCTTGTCCTGGAATGCCAGCTCAAATGAGGTGTTGGGTTTGTACTGCTGGAAAAAGGGGAAGCCCCTGCTCTCAGGACAACAGGAACAACCAGAGGCATTTACCAGACAACACTGTTTGTCCCTCCACATAAGGTAAGTATTTGAGGCTATAAATTTGCCTCTAAATGGTGCTTTAGCTGCATCCCTCGGTTTCGATATTTAGTATTTTTGTCTTCATTTAGTTATTTTTTGATGGTCTAATCTTTGACCCATGAATTATGTGGAAGTATACTCTTTATTTTCAAACCTAGATTTTTCTAATAAGCTAGAGGTTGTTTATTCAAAATTACAAGCGTTGTGATCAGAGAATGATCCAGTCTGTGGTCCATTTTCATAAATGCCCATGTGTATTTGAAAGAATTGTATTCTACAGTTATCTGGCATTGGATTCTACCTGTGTCCTTTAGATTAAGTTTAATGATTTTGTTAGTCAGCTAATCTTTGTCTTTCCTAATTTTTCATCTGTTTAATCCATCAGTTGCTGAGAGAGGTCTTAAAAATCCCCAATGGTGATGGCTTCATCTCTTTGTTATTCTGTCAATTTTCGTTTTATATGTTTTGTTGTTCTATTATTAGGTACATACAAAATTTTAATTGCTACATATTCCTAGTTAATTGAACATTTTATCATTATGAGTGGCACTTTTAATTTCTGGTGCGATGTTTTACATTAAAATCAATTGGTCTGGTATCAATATAGTTATAAGCTTTTTTAGTTCGTGGTATTCAATTTTTTCTGCCCTTATGTCTTAGGTATATCTGTTGGTAATAGCATGTAGCTAAATTTTTTTAAATCCAACATGACGATGTTTGCATTTTAACTACAGTTTACAAGTTTGCTTCATTTATATGTATTATAATTCCAATTCTATTTGAATTCATTTCTGCCAACACATCATGTGTTTTCAAACTGTCCCACCAAATCTGTGTTTTCCTATCCTTTCTGAATTTCATTTGGATTAAGTTCTTTTTCCTGTTTCAGTGTTCTCCATCTATTGATTTTGGAAGTTGTACTCTATCTTCCTTCCTTCGGTAGTGACCCTAGTAATTTTAATAGGGAGTCCTAAGACGCATCACAGTCTTTTTCTGAATGAGAACCTTAAACCACGTGGACTCTGACCACTCCCCTCCTGCTGCACGTTACTGATGAGTGAGACAAGCCCACACCTTTTAAAGCCCCACAGAAGCCCTTTCCTTCTGCCTGAATTCTCTCCAGTGCACATCTTGCAGGTTTTCAAATGTTTGACGATGTCTTTGTTTTACCTTCATTCTGAAAAGGCATTTTTGCTAGACAGGCAGCCGTTATCTTCTTGCTCATAGAAGATATTTTCCACTGTCTTCCGACTACCGTTTCTGCCCGTGAGAGGCAAGCATCATTCCAACCCCGCTCCTGCTATCCCTCGTGAAGTGCGAGTTTCTCTATTCTGTTTGGAGTTGATTGGGATTCCTGATTTCAAGGGTTGGTGTCTCACGTTGGTTCTGGAAATGTGTCCGGAAACATCTCAGATATCACTCAGCCACACGCATTCATTACTCTTCTTCCTAAACACAGAGACTGTGAATCCTTCTCGGTCTGTGATCTCTGTCTGTCATCTGTCTCGCGAGATCTCTTTCGTCTTTCCCATCACTTTGTTTCACTGCGCTGTGTCCTGGATCCTTTTTTGTTTTTTCCAGGTATATTTTCCAGTTCATTTAATTGTTTCACTTTTTCTCTGCTGTGTGGGAGGATGTGGCATGTTTATTTGTAGACGTTATGCAAAAGTTAATTGTGCGTAGATTAAAGACCTAAAAGTGAGTAGCAGCATTCTAAAACTTTTAGAAGAACCCAGAGGAGGATATCTTTTTGGCCATAGGGTTGGGGAGGATCCCTTAAATAAGACACCGAAACTCAAACTACGAGGAAGAAACTGGGAAATTCAGCTCATCAAAATGTAACACTTCTGCGCACGCGTGCGCACACACACACACACACACACACACACACACACACACACACAGCATGAAATGAAGGCAAGCCCAAGTAAAGATGAGAGAAGATGATTGCATAAGTTATACCCAGCAAAGATCAATAGCCAGAATACATAATGCCCACCAATCAATAAGAGAAAGAGAGCTATCCGATAGAAAAAGGAAGAAAGACTCCGAAGACACAATTCCCAGAATAAGAAACCCAAAAGGCCAGTAAACGGATTTGAAGAAAAAAAAAAAAAGTCCAACTTCACTAGCGATCAAGAAAATGCACGTTAAACCCACAGCGGGTGGCCATCTTCTCGCGCTGTCCCCGAGATGAGCTCGTGTGCGGGTCCCCTAGTCAACGCTTCCGCTCCTGCTTCCGCCCCAGTCTCACGTGACAGCGAGTCACTGCGCAACCATTCTGTACTAAAGACGGCGGTCCTTGTCCCCCACCTCCTTCCTTCCCTCCCCAAAATGCGTGCTCCGGCCTGATTTTCTTTTTTACATTTACCTTCAGATTTATAAATAACATGCTCACGTTTGTATTGATTCTTAGATTGAAGCATCACCTGTCAACTTCTGGTTACGGAAGATGGTGATTTAGCTCCCTGTTGTGGCTGCAAACGCCATAGGATCACACACACACACACACACACACACACACACACACACACACACACACGCAGGCTTCCTTTTCTCCCAAGATAGTTATATTATAACTGTGGTTTGATCAATATGCTTATATCCATCTTCTTTCCCGCTTCCCAAATCTTATTATTTCCATAACTTCTTCTCCTGTGCTCTCTGTCCTTGTGCATAAATGTATTTTTTTATTTAAAAATCACATTTCAAAGTCATGCTAGTGGGTTTGAAGAGGGAGGGTAAGACATAGTGTTTCACAGACCACCTTCAGCATCCTAATTTCCATCCTGACGTCTTCATCTATTTTTAATCTTATTTATTATCGGCACAGTGCTTCCATAATTCTAAGACACATAATTTTTTCCAAGTGTAAATGTTTCATCATACAATGGGTGTCGAGGAGCTGGCCGGTCCCCAGGCCCAGGGTGGGCGTAGGGAGACCACCACCCACTTTTCCCAGAACTGAGGGCATTCCGGCACGTAGGACTTCTCATTTCAAAACCTGCATGAGTCGGCCATCCTGCTCAAGGGTGACCTAGTTACAGAGGCCAGAGCTGTGACCTCAGCCCTGCATGGGTGTCACCCGTCCTTGTCACCTCAGTTTATCTGTGGACACTGGCAGTACCACAAGCATTTAAATTTGAACCTAGGGGGTGGCTCTGTAGTGTAGTGGTTAGCACGTCTGCTTTGCACAAAGAAGGTCCTGGGTTCGCACCCCAGGTGGAGCCACGGACCATACCCCACGTGTGCCAGGCCCTGGGTATGCTGCCTGCCCCCCACTCCCAGTGCACTCCACGAGCATGTGGGAGGAGACACCCCACCTTCAGAGATCCAATTCATAAGGAGAAACGGCAACATCCATAAGGTCAGGGGTGTAAGTTGGGGGGGGGGCGTTAAGATGGGGAAAAAATTTGAACCTAATATTTTGAACCTAATGACTTTCCAGGATGACTCACGGAACTCCGGAAAGCAGCGGGCTCACTAGGTCACTGGTTTATTGTAAAAGATACAGGCCTTGGGTGGGGCGTAGGGCAGAGACGCACAGGGCAGGGTGTGGGGTTGGGGCGAGGAGCCTCCGTGCCCGCCCCACCTCGCCCTCCTCCCCGTGCCCCGTCAGCAACCCCGAGGCTCCCCAAATCCCATCCTTAGGGGCTTTTCAAAAGTCACCTCACTGATACACACACTCAAGTGTATAGGGGCTGCTTCTGCCTAGCAGAAACCACCTCTCACTTGTATCGCTCTCGCCTCTTAGGAAATGCCAGGGGTTTTAGGAGATCTGTGCCAGGAACTGGTACGAAGACCAAATATGTACGTTTCTCCTTATTAAGGAGACTATTACAACAGGAGAAGATGATGAAGCAGGAAAACCGGAAGTTCTCTCCGAGTTTGATTCCTCACGTTGCCTCCAAGGAATCGTCCTTGTGGAAATAGAGCTGCATGGGAAGCTGTCCACGTGGTCAGCTGTTGAAACACACAAGTCAACACCTACACTTGGGTGGGTTTCTTTTGTGTCTTTTATCTGAGACTTATATGTGAAACCGTGTCGGAACCTGTATCGGTCAGCGAGAGTCACGACAGTGCTGCGTAACAAACGACGCCAAGCTCCCCAGGGGGTTTAAACACCAGCCATCGGTTTTCTCGCTCGTGCCGGTGATCGGAGGCGGGTCCGCTGACAAGAACCGGCCTGGGCTTGACTCGAAGCCACAGGTTGAATCGAGGTGAGTTCCCCCGATTGTCCGTTCAGGGGTGGAGGGTAAAGAGGTCGCAGCTCCCCAGGGAGAGCGCTCCTCGTGGGGCGGCACGCGCCCAGGTGGGTACCCCAGTTCACAAGCACATCCGAGCCTTTCTGAGGCGCATCCGCAAGTGTCCATGTGGCCAAAACAAGTCCCATGGCCAAGCCCAAGGTCAAGGAGCAGAGAATTGGGGTCACCCACCACGGAGCCAAAGCAGGTCGCATGGTCAGACCCAGCCTCAGCGAGGTGAAGCGTGCTCGTGCGCACAGATGGGGGGCAGGGAGCGAAGATTCTGGAACAATCATCTAATCTATCTCGGCGCCTTTGTGCTCACAGCTGTCTCTCTAAACTGGCAGCCGGGGACCTAGACGAGAATCTCAGTCCCAGACACTGGTGACGACGATGGGCTCTTTCGATTATATTTTCTGTCAGACCATCCCAAACGCAGTCTCTGGATTCCGTGAGTTTGTTCCCAGGCTATGAAAACACACAAAAAAGACTGCAAGTTAATTGGGTGTAATTCCTGTTCCTGTCACAGACCTGCCAATGCATTAAAGACAGGTGACACCGCCACGTTTCTCAGAATAGCTTCTCGAAGTTCCAGGGCTTGGAGAGATTCGGGTAAGCGACTCATCTGTCAAAAGGACGATCACTGAGCAGTCAGCAGCCCTCTGTCTCGATCGTCTGGCTGCCTTTCAGAAGAAGCTGTTGAAATTCTGGCGATAAGTAATTCAATCAAGGAGGAAAAATGAAACTCGCGCTCCCATTCCAAACCTCAGGATCCCTCGGTGTGATTCGGCTCCCCACCTCCCCACCTCCCCATCCCTAGTCTGAGAGGGCAGGAGGGGTCGGGTCGCAGACACCAGGTTCGGGAAGCAGCAGCGTGGTGTCACACGCAACCGCCAGGTGTGACTCAGAAGGCATTTCCAGCTCGAATTTCGATGGCAGTGACCAGAAAGGAACCGGGGAACTGAGGTGGCCCTGTGGGGGGGTGGGGGCGTGCGCCCGTCGGTGATCTTGCCTTGACCTTGCACTGGCAGAAGTCGTCCTGTGGTGGAACCACAGGGTGTGGCGCCACCCTAACAAGACAGAGAAGCGACACCGGCAGCTCCACAGCCTGTGATGACATCTCTTACAAAAGTTCAGTTACTCACGGGGAGCGGACGGCACCCCTGACAGTCTGCGCAGCTAATCTCCGCTGTCGTGCCCCACCCCTTTTTCTTTTTATAATGAAGTGTGGGTACTCATGATTGACAAGACAAAGGGACAAAGGATGCGGTAGGTGCCGGGAATGGGCAACTGCCTAGAATTGATGCCAACACCCGTCTGATATTTTTCTACGTTGTCGTACCTTTCCGGCCGTTCCTGACAAGAGTCGTTACGGCTACGTCGTGTCATTTTAAGGTACACGGAGAATCATGAACACGGAAGGCTCCGGTCCGCTGTCTGGAGACATGCGACGTTGGCCAAAGTTCCCAGCATGGAAACCGGATGTAGAGAAGCGATCGCCGGACCCACGGATGGTGTTCGCGTAGTTCTCACCGACATCCCTGCAGCCTCGTTCCTCTGTTTCCTGCGGGAACCCTGTCTAATGGACGGCACGCCCCCCGGCGTGGCGCCGTCCTGGGGGGAGGGAAGCAGAGTCTGTGTGTCAGCCCGAATCTTCCGGGGAGGAAGGCTGAGGGAGGGCGGAGGGATGGATAAGCAGGTAACACAGTTTGTGAGTTATGATGCACTAGGGATGCTGTGTGTGTGTATGGGGGGGGGGTGCAGTCTGCAAATTCGGGAGCTGAGGGTCACAGGGGGGGGACGTAACCAGGGACGATGGAGGAGGGTGCTCCAGTGCGGGGCCCTGGGGACCAGGCAGCCGTGCTCCCGGCCACTGCCCTCGGCGGGAGGATGAGGGCTGGCAGGCAGGGCACCCTTCCTGTCAGGCCTCTCGACACACAGACGTGAGCCTGGCCATCCACGCTGGTCCAGCCCTGGAGATGCCGCCGTGAACAGGACAGACGGATGTCCTGCTCTCACAAAGTCTGATTCCAGCAGGGGTCCGGCGGATAACACATGAAGAAAGGAATATATGGCCAAGGGAGACCCGGACAGGTCCAGGTGCCATGTGATGCCACCGGGTGCTTGGACGCCCACGTGGGCTGCGCTGTGTGATGGGGGCGGGGTGGGGAGGCCTCTCTGAGGACGCGGCATGCCGGCCAGGAGGAGGACAGCGGGAAGGAGGAGCCGGCAGCGGGAAGACGGGGCAAGAACGGCCTTCGGTGGCCAGGGCGGGCTCTGCCGGGCCGGCGAGGAGGCCGGGCTCCATTAGGAGGGGAGTGGGAAGGATTCTGGCGCCTCGACCGAGGGGTGGCAGCAGGGGCTCTGTGCACCAGTGTTTCCCAGCCCCAGGCAGCCCCCCCACACACACTTTAACTGTTCCATCACAGACCGGAGGGTGACGTGGCCCAGGGCGGCCCCCGGGAGGAGCCACGTGCTCCTCCGCGGCTCTGCCCACGCGCAGGGCGCGCACCCGGCCCAGGCCTGACGACGGGCCCAGCCGGTGTAGACGCGACGAGCCACTTTACAAGTCAGTTGACTACCGACTAGATAGTGAATGGAGGAGGAGCCAAAGGTGCCGCCCCCCCCTTGTCCCACCCACCCGAGAGGAGGGTCCCGAGACGAAGGGGCTGTGACCGCGCTCGGGCGTGCGATGGTCCAGCCTGCAGCTCAGCGTGGAGGGGACAAGACCGAAAGCAGCCGCCTCACCAGACCCCAGGACGCTGGGGGATGGAGGGGACTGCTTTAGGACGCGTGCCCCAGGCACCCCCGAGACGGCGAGGGCGGGCCTGCTAGCCCACCACCCCCATCGGCCACTGGGTGAGGGCCGCTCCCCGCGGGCGGTCACCCTCCCGTGCTGGCCGGACCGGGCCTCACACAGGCGCTGCAGGCCAGGGGAAGGGCGTGTGCCTGCATTCAGCAGCGTGTCACCTGAGCCAGCCACAGGCGTTTCTGACCTCTGTGTTCACCTCTGCATCGCGGGAGTAACAGGAGCCCCTGCCGCTGTAAGGGACTGACCCGGCCCGGGCCACCCCTGCATCCCACCCCGGAGCCCCACCCCGGAGCCCCTCCCCTGCACCCCACCCCGGCGCTCCGCCTCTGACAACCCCCCAGTCCCCTCACTGCCGAGCCTCGGGGCTCCCGCCGAGGCCAGGGGGGCTCCCTCCGCCTTCCCTCATGGGGCGCAGGGAGGGCACCCCGTGTCGGGTCATCTGGGTGGACAGGCGCCGGCGGGAGAGAGGAGAGAAGAGAAAGACTCTCCTTGTCACGGATACACTGAGGACGCGCCGCCCCTAGGATTTCGAGTGGCTCCTTCGAGGGTTTTGAGGATCTGTTCAGTATCTACTGAGTGTCCCCGAGATCCCGGATCTGTCCCTCGAAGACAGAAGAGTCACAGATGCCGTAAGAACCACCCCCCTGCCGAGAACTGCTGGAGAAAGGAATTGAGGATCAGATGCACTGAAGTGAAACATTTGCAGGACTGAGCGCGGGGGACAAAAGCGGGTTGGGAGCCTGTCGCCGTGACCTCCTCGCCGCTCACGTCCCAGCGCTTGGGTGTCTGCCCAGGCGGCAAGCTGAGGAGGCAGGCGCCTGCTGCCCGTCGGCTCACGGGGAGGATGGAGAGACGCCAGCTCGGCCGCTGGTTCTTGGTGACTTTTCCTTCGACGACGAGGTGACATCGGGGACTGCTGACTCCTCTCTGCGGGTAAAAGACGGCGGGTCGCGACCTCCGGTTCCCATGGCGACCTCGGTTCCCATGGCCAACGCCTTCCTCACTGTCCAGAGTCCGCGTCACACCGGAACCGGCTCTGATGAGCCTTTCCCGGCCCACATCAGCCACCAGAAAACCGTGAAAATAATGTCCCTTCGCGGAAAACCCCTTTCCCCCGGAAATGAGGACTTTTAGGTGTGAAGGAAGAAAAGGCCCCTCGTCGTCGCCCGCTCGGGGGCAGAGGCTGTCGGACACGGTGATGCGTGCACGTGTGGCAGGTGGAGCGGGCTCGCCGTGCACCTGCCCACGGCTGGTGGCCAGCCGTGTCACCCTGGGCCACCAGCCGGCTCCCCCTTCCGTGGGCCTCGGGCTTGCCGGCTGGAAAGTGTGGAGAACAAAGCACGTTTTTGTCGAGGGAGCCAGTCACGGCTCGTTGTTGGAAAGCTAAGGCTTGCCATGAATCCTCGCGGAGCGTCTGGCACTGCTCAGATGGAGGGCTCGCCCGGGGTCCTCTCCGGCTCCTCCCGGACGCGAGGCTCGGCGTGAACTCGCGGTTCGGTTCGTCCAGAAGCAGGGCCGTCGCCTCCTGTGCCGTGGCTGCAGAGCGGGGCCTTCGAAGGATGTCGTTTGGGTCTCGTTTCGGCCTTAATTAGTAAAATTAATCACTTTTGCATTGGCACGTCCCGTTTTTGTGCTCGTTCTGAAAAACTCTGTCACTTGGCCACACGGATCCCGAGGTACATTTAAAGCGGTGGGCTCTGCCTCGGCCTCAGGCTGCCGTCTGAGGAAGTGTCGTGACCGAGTCTGTCCCGAGGCCTGGGGACGAGCGTCCGCCGGGCCCGGGACGTCCACTTCTCAGGTGTGTAAGCTTAGCGCGTCCTCGTGCGTGCCCCGTCTCCCAGCCGCTCGGGCGACACGCCACCGTGTGGGCACACTCACGTCCCCCAAGCCCGCACGGCCACGCCCCGCCGCCGACTCGGGGCTGCGGGCTCACCCTGCGACCCCGTCGTCCTCCGGGGGTCGTGACTGCACTTCCGAGCTGTCAGGAACGGCGCCGGGCCCCTGGCGCGTCTCCGTGGGCCAGGACTGTTACGCATGACGCCTGTGACACCTGCGAACTCATCGAGGAAGCGTTGGCGGGAAGTGACATGAGGACACCGTGCGGAGGAAGCTGCCTCGCCCGCCCACCGTCCCCCGCCGGGCACCGGGCAGCGCCGGGGCCTCGTGCCCTGTCTCCTCCGCGGACCAGCGCTGGCTCACAGGTGCATAAACGGGGGACCCTACGCCGCCCCCCGGGGGCCCTAGCCGCCCTGGCCCTGCTGTCTGAGCGCAGTGTCACCGTCATCCGTCGTGTCAACCCTTCCAAAGACCTTTCCGTTGCTCCCCAGGGGCCCAGGCGTGCCGCTGCCTTACAGGGTTGGGGAACAGAAGAGCTAACTGTGGGGAACGGCCCAGGGACCAACACCTCGGGGCCACGGTGCTCAGCAGCGTGCGCACCGAGGCCACCTTTCGGAGGACACGGCTCATGTGTCAAGTGGCCCGGCACTGCTTGTCACCCCGTGGGGTCCCCCGACTCTCTGAAGCAGTGACTGTCACCACCCCCATCTTGCCAGTGCGAACGCAGAAGCGCGGGGAGACGGGACCCCTCACTCAGCCGCACGAGCTAAGTAAGGAGTGGCACGGCCACCACTCGAAGGCTGGCCCCAGGGCCCCCGCACGTCACCGCCTTGCTCATCGCCACCAGGGACGACCATTTCATTGCCAGGGGCAGCACACTCTCGACGCTCATTTCCGACGAGGCTGCTCGTCAGGGCAGGAATTCAGACCACAGAGCCAGTCACCCGGAGGGGGCTTTTCCCACGTGGCCGGCAAAACCCAGCCCCTGGCGTTCCGGGCCAGAGAGCAGACGGGGCAGGCGAGGGCCGGGGGAGGCGGGACGCGGCAGGTGTTGCCGGTGACAGGCTTACTGTGATAAACGCTTTTTTTTTTCATCTCCATATTTTTGTAAACGCCTTTATTCGCTGGGCGCCCATCCATATGACAGAACAGCGCAAAAGCGACCCTACGATGAATTGCAACGGCAGACACAGCCGTGGAACCGGAGACTAAAATGGCCCAAGTAAAACACTAGCTAGAGGAAGAAGTGAGGGATTTTTATTCATCAGCAGAAGGGCTCATTCATTCCTTCATTCATTCCTTCATTCGAGTGCTTGTCCATTCGATGTGTCTTGGCTGACCCGGGAGTATGTTTAACCGAGGCCCTTTCTTTCTTGGGACTTACGTTGCAGTAGGGAAGACAGGTGATGAAGACATCGGGTGGACAGAGCGGTTTAGGAAAGCAAGCGTCCTCAGCCTGGACGGCGCTGGCGGCTGGAGTGGGGGGCGCCTTGGATAGGACGCTCCCGTCTTCCTTGACCTCGGTTTGCGATCCGGATAACGGGAGGGCAGCGTGCGAGGCAGCAGCGGCAGCGACTGCCACGTCCCCGACCAGCCGGGTCCAGATCCCAGCGGCACGCCAACCCAGCGGCCCGGCCCGACACCCACCTGCTGCCCAGCTGACCACAGGTGAGCACCTTCGGCCCCACGTGGCACGCCCCGCCCCCCGTTCCCCCGCCCCACGAGATGGGAAGGAGCCCCACCTCACGAGCCTTACCGCGAGGGCTGCGCAGGTAAGCCAGGCGAAGAGCTTAGCACGGCCCTCGGGGCAAAAGTGATGCCGGTGATTACTCTGGTTACTCTGGTTATCACGCCTGTAGGGAACGGCGGTTGGCTTTCTTGGTGTGGCAAGACTGGGGAGGAATAGTGTCTGTCCTATTAAGAGTTATTTTAATACAGCTGGCTTGTCTGAGTGGCAGGAACGCAGATCGGAGTGAATCACTCTTTCCTTCAGCACATGTCATCTCAAAAGCACTGCTGCCCCTCCCCCACCCCACCCCCCACCCCCTAAATTTGCATTCCAGCTCTGCCCCGGACACAAGGCAAATCTCCTTCCCGTCTGTTTCCGTATCTCTAAATGGGAGGGTCCAACTAGATGACCCCCGAATCAAGCTTCTTAATAATCCAGCCCCACATAACTCGGTCCCCTGACACCCCTATGCCTATGCCGTGGTCATCGCCCGCTAGAACCCTAACTTCGCCCGGCAGGCTTCCCACGCCCATCGCAGTGCGTCATCAAGGTGTCATTGACATGCGGTGAATGTGTATATACCTGATTAGTATATAACCCCGATTAGGATCCAGAGATATATCATCCTCTCAGATTCCTCCCTCGTGACGCTTGCCAGCCACTGCCTGGCCGGCCCCAGAGGTCACCCTACCCTGACCTCTGTCCCCGGAGGTCGGTTTGGCTGCCCTAGGTCTTCAGATACACACAGCCTTTCATACGTCTTCCTTCTGCGTCCGCCTCCTCTCGCTCGGCAGAAGGTCTGGGGGCTCCTGTCTCCTTTCTCTGGTGGCCGAGACTGCACCGTGACACCACCACAGCGCGTCCGGCCACTGCCCTGTCCACGAGGGTGTTTTATTCTGTGTCGGACATCGTGTCTGCCAGGCTGCTGACAGTCTGGGTTATGTTCTTTCTCTTGACAAGTGGTGGGGGTCGTTTGGGAGGACGTTTAATGCACCGGCCTTTCTCCTTGAGTCCCCCGAGTTCTGATGTCGGGCTTTGTGGGGAACGGACCTTACCGAGGCCGAGCTGTTTTGCCTTTTCGGGGTCCCGGGGCACACGGCGAGGTCGCTCCTTCTGCCCGGTTGGAATGACGCCTGCCGGCACCGTGGCGCTCTGGAGTCCCCAAGCAGCTCCCGGCACCCCGGCTTCTTCTCCGCCAGCCCCGAGTGTCCACCCGCAGACCCGAGGGACCCCACCCAGTGCTCGGGGGGGGGG
>PVKZ01005772.1:0-46390 GCA_004027375.1 Macroglossus sobrinus
TTCCCTCCCGTCTCCTTCCGTGCCCCAGCCTGGCTGGCCGTGTGCATCACTGGCCACGTGGAGACCCTGGAGATGCCCTGTGCTCTCCTGTCCCTCCTGCCCTCCGGCCACAGCCACCTGGCTCCTGACAAGGAGGCTCTGGCATCAGCATCGCTGTGTCCATCTGGGCACAGCCCCACCTGTCCCCGCGGTCCCTTCCCTCCGGCCTCGAGCCCTGCCTTTCCAAAGTGGCAACCAGTGCTCAGACTGCGCCCTGTAAAACCACTGCCAGCTCCCTCTGCACCTTTTAAAGTCCAAACGCGTCACCTGGCCCCGCGTCCCCTGAGCCCAGCGAGTGCGCCGGCCCTGAGATTCTGCAAGATTTGAGCAGATCCAAGTCTCACCTTAAATTCCTCCCGGGAACCAAGCAGCCAGGCAAACCAGCGACAGCTCAGGCCCCGCTGAAGCCAGCCCGAGGTGGGCACCTGAGCTCTGGCGCTGGGACGACTGGCAGTGCCAGAGGGCCCTCACCTGTGGAGTGCGGGGGTGGCTGGCAGCAGCTGCCCCCCGGGGCTGCTGTGCCCATGAACCCCGGAGCCCGCAGTGCCTGGGGGAGGGGTCTTGGTGGCAGACAGAGGTGTGTTAGGTCATCACCGTGAAAGGACCCTCTGGGAGGCAAGGTCACACCCCAAAGGAGCTTTTCGAAGTTGGGACTTCTCTGCAATTGGAGAAGGCGAGACAGTCGAGAATTTGCCAGCATTTACCAGCAGCGTTGCTGTAGGACGTGCATCCCCCCGAATTTTAAAGTCTCGACTTTTCGCCCACGTGGTGACAAGCTGGGGACATGTGATTCCGCTGGTCTGGCTGCTGCCCCTTCTCGCTCTAGGCTGGCCTAGCCCAGGCATCTCAGGTGAGCGGTTTCCGGCTTCCAGGCCTGCACCATACCTGCGATGCAGAAATGCAGAGTGTGGGGCGAGGATGTGCTCACATCCACAAAGACCTCCCCTCGGGGTCCCCACCACCTGCACAGACACCACGGGAAAAGCCCCGTGCTCAAAACCCTCAGCTTCTCAGCCTTACAGTCACTGTAATAAAAAGACTTCGTTGATTTGTCCTGTCCCAAACCTTAGCCATCCCTGCCTGTTTCATCTTGCTGTGGTCTGTTTATCTTGATGGTGGGAAAAAAAAAATAGGAGAAAAAAAAGGGGCAAACTTCACCAGCTTCCCCACCTTTTTAGCATCTGAGGGGTGGCTCCCCGGGGTCCTACGGGGACAATTTAAATGCTAATGCGATGCACAGCCATCGTCCTAGTGTTCCCCACCATCTCACTTCTCCTTTCTCCGAGCTGAGCGTCTCTGACCTTGCAAACCAGTGGGGCCTGACAGCGGCAGGGCCTGCAGGAGAGGCCAGGCCGGCATCCGCCCTGTCAGCCTGAGCTCCGCACTTTGAACGTGCTGAGTCACAGTCTTTGCAGGGGCAACCCCTTCGCACCTGGGAAAAATACCGCAGAAAATCCAACCGTGAGCTGCTGTGTTGCTATTTAAATAGGAATGAGGAAGGAGATGATGCAGAGATACATGGTGACTTATTAAGCTGGTCGTTTTTAAGCTGGATTTTAAGGGTTCCTAATAGTCTGGTAAGTTCTGTGTCTGCTTAGATCTGCTTGTAAATGCCTATTGGTCGATGAAGTTCTTTATTTCTCCCTGTCCTTGAAAGTGACAATGAATATAAATGGTAAAGCAGTTGTCTTGTAATGCTTGGGAAAAGGAGAGAATCAGTCTTTGCCGTTATTCTGAAGTTTTGCATAATTAAGCTTCTTGAATGTGTTTTCTTTTAAAGAATTAATAATGCGGAAAAAAAAAAAGATACGGCAATGAACCTGACATTGAGAGCTGACTGCTGGCGTTAGTTAGACCCATGGGAAGCCTTGTTTTCCTATTTTGATTGTGTAGTTGGATAGACAGGAGATGCTACTTCAACTGTGCTAACAGGGGAAGTGGCAGGAAGCGACAGAGTTTCCTTCGGATCAGAAAGAAAGTTTACAGAACCCATGACGGGAATGTGGACTGCGGAGAAAGATAAAAAGTCGGCATAATGGATATTTAGAACTTCTGATTTCTTTTTTATAATGTAAGAGCGGTTCCCTTTAAAGTAAGTGCTTGGGACGAAAGAGAATGCAAACATCCCTTCCACAAGGAAGTCAGAAATTTCTGTTTACCGCCATCAGCTGCCATCCCAAGGTCATCTCGAGGTGGGGATTTACTGCAGCGCCGGCTGGCCCGGACTCTGGCTGGCCGGGACTCTGGCTGGCCGGGCCTCCGGAGTGGGAGTCGGGGCAGCTGGGGCCTCCTCACCATCAGGGCCCTTTTCATCGGTTGGTGGCTGGGACATTGGGGACCGGCCCTCGTGGTGGAGCAGCCCCCATGCCGAGTGCACAGCTGTGCCAAGCACGGCCACTGTGTCCCCTCTGCCTCGTGGATAGTCACCTGCAAAGGAAGAACTGCTCGTTAGGACCTCACAGCTGGCCGCCTGGAACTTTGGGGCTCGGTCACTCCCACAGCAGCGTGGGGGGCCGGAGCCCAGGCGGGCGGGGCGGGGGACCCTCTGCCCTGCAGCTCCTCCCCAGGGAGAGGTCCTCTCAGCTTGTAAAGATGACCCCTCACTGGCAAAGGGACATTAAATAAGGAGAGAACATCGCTGAGGCAGTCACAGTTCTTGCTTTTGCTCTGAGCCCCCCAGGGGCGGGTGGGACGGGGTAGAGGAGGCGGTGAGAAGACAGACAGATGGACAGACGGATGGACACAGGGGCCCAGAAAGATTCTCCCTTAGTATACGTTCTACTCTGCACTATTTTGTGATGAAAACATGGAATCTATTAAAAATCTGTTGTGTTTTTTCCGCAGCTTAGATGGATGGACATAACACAGTGACTTGGTGTTAAGAGAACAAACAAACGAAACCCTAAGCGCACTGCCTTCTCCGGCTGCCCCTGGCTGGAGCTGGGGCCGGCACGGCCTGCTGGACGGGCCGTGTGGACGCGGGCGGACACGGGCGGACACGGGCGGACAGGGGCGGACAGGGTTGCAAGGCTCAGTTGCTTATCAGCCTGGCTACCTGGGACAAGTGACCTGGTCTCTGAGATTAGGACAATGCCTGCTTAGGAGACACTAAGCTAAGTGGACACTGTCTCCTGGAGGGGCGTGGGACAGCCAGGAAAAGGGCGGGTGAGGGGCGAGGGACAGGGTGGGGTCAGGCGGGCGGGGTCCCGCTGTTTAGCGGCATCTAAGGACTTGGAGTTTTACCCCAGGGAAATACGGGGCCTTTGCTGGGTGTGGGGCAGGCGGGGACATGGTGTGACTGAGGCTCGAAGCAGGCAGGCCGGTCAGGGGCCATCGCTGTGACCCAGACGGGGGTGGATGGTGGCTCTGAGGAGGGTTCACGATGGTCAGGGGGCGACCAGGAGTCCCTTTAGTCCCTGTTGAGATGTCCCCTTGCTATCCAGCACAGAAAAGGGAGTGAGGTTGGACCTGGTGACACATTTGGACATGAGCAGCATCTAAGTGTGTGGAGCCTGGGGATGTCAGAGGTCACAGGGGACTGTGATCGGGGCAGGTGGGAGTCCGAGGGGCTGTGGAACGCCCCGATGGGGCGGGGTCAGCGGGGAGACGGCCAGGCCGTCGGTGAGGCCGCTGCGAAGGTGGCGTTGGCCGCCCGATGGCACGGAGAGCCCTGGGTGAGGGCGGGGGACGGCACGTGTGCTGCAGGGGGAGCCGTGGGGAGGGCAGGGTGGCGGCCGGGCCCAGTCAGGACGGGACTTCCCCGAGGAGCCTGGCCTGGACACTCGCGACTTCGGTGTTTCCCGGGGACGACGGCTGCGAGGTGTCAGGTCTCTCTGTTATGCGCCATGTGCCGGGTGCTGGGCCGAGCATGCCACACACGTGTCATCATTTCCTCCTCCCGCCTCCCCGAGGGCAGTGTCATCATCCTCTGCAGACAAGAAACCGACAGGGGCGGGGCAGCTGCGCCCCTGGGACAGCGGCCATCGTCGGGGGCCACTCCTCGGGCCCCGCCGGCCGGGATGAGGTCACTGACTGTGGCACACTCCGTGGAGTGCGCTGACTGCGGTCCAGTGCGCAGGCCGGTGGCTGGAAACAGCTGGTGGGGGGGGGGGGGAGAGAACCGGGGAAGGAAGTGGGGGCATCGCTGTGGGCACGGAGACGCAGGGCGACCTGTGGTCACCCTCAGCAGAAGTGGGGTAAGGGCGGCTGCCTCCCCAGGGGCAGTCCATGTGACCAAGCAGCTGCGGGTGACGGTGGGGACAGAGGCGCGCCTTCCTGCAGCGTGCGAGGTGTCCTCAGGGCACGGTGCCTCCTGCTCCCGCGAGCTGGGGCCGTCCTCACTCCAGCACTCTGCGAGTTCTGGGCAGCAGGGGGCAGGGGGCCGCTGCGGGCGGACGCCAGGTCCCCCGAGGCCGGCCTGTGCCTGCGTCTTGCGGGTGTGCCCTTGCGGACGGCCAGGGCCGGGGCAGGCGGGGCTGTGGGCAGGTGGGCAGGCCCGCGCCACACCCCTGTGAAGGTGGCCGTGGGAGGGTCAGTGTGACCAAGCATTCCAAGGTCCATGTCTCACTCCGCTCCATTCACTGGAATACGCTGCAGGAAACCAACCCACTGAGATGCCGAAAGGCTGGGCCGGGCCGGGGCGGAGGCTGGAGGAGGCTGGAGGAGGCTGGAGGAGGCTGGAGGAGGCTGGGAACGCCTGGGTCCAGCACGGCCCAGCACGGCCCAGCACGGCCCAGGATGGCCCAGGATGGCCCAGCACGGCCCAGCACGGCCCAGGATGGCCCAGGATGGCCCAGCACGGCCCAGCACGGCCCAGCACGGCCCAGCACGGCCCAGCACGGCCCAGGATGGCCCAGGTGCTCCCGGGCCACTGTGGTGCCCCAGACCGATTTCATTATTTTCACCCTCTTGTGAAATGCTCGCCGTAATAACGGCAGCAACAAAAAGAGAAGAAAGGCCACGTTTAGCGACGGCGAGCGGCATGGCGGGCACGGGGCCTCTTGCATTAGTCGCTGCTGCAACCGGCAGGAAGGGGCCGAGCCGGGGGGCCGCCGATGCTGCTGTGTGTCTCGGCCCGTCCGTGTCAGGGGCTCGGCGAGGGGGCTGGCGTCCTGCCCCAACCCCCTTTGTCTTTATTGGGTCTCACGGCTTCACGCTGATGCCTGGAGGGTTGGGGACTGTGCCGCCGGGCGGCTGGCGGTGCTGTCACCCCACGTGGATGTGTGCAGAGCAGCCCGGCAGGCAGGGGACGATGTCCAGGGCACGGCCCGCTGTAAGCATTGCAGTAGTCATGGCAACAGGTCCTAGCAGAAGAAAGTACATCTTGTCTTTGAGCTTCTGCTTGATGCCGTTAGGACCGCGGTGTCGGGGGCTCGGTGTGACCCCCCCCCGCCCCGGGTGCTCAGGGTTCCGGGGCACAGACGCGAGCTGCACGGTCTCTCGCAGCAGTGGCTCTGGCCCAGGCGTCCCTCGGCCCTGTCCCGGGGGACTCAGGGCCTCCTGCGCTCGGACGGAGAACGGATGACGCCTCTGCGGCCTCTGACTGCAGTGTGGCCCTCCCCTCAGAGGCGACGGTGATGGACGGCCCGGGGGGAGTCGGCGGTGCGCCTGTCACCGGGAGACCCCGCGTGTCTCCGCAGCGCACGCTCGCAGCTCTCCTGGGACACCGAGTCACTGCTGTGATGGGACGGCACCTGCCCCACCTTCCGCCGGGTCCGGCCACTTCCTGCGTCCACGTGTTTCTGCAGCGCTTCGTCCCTGCACCGCCCCCGCCTGTGCTCGCAGTGACCCGTCTGCGTGTGCCCGGGTGTTTCTGGGGAGGCAACCCAGGCCCCAGGGGAGTCTGAGGCCCAGGCAGAGGTTGGGGACCCCTCCAGGTGTGCAGTCTCATGGGGGGGTAGGAGCCTAAGCAGATAAGGTCAGTACCGAGTGCTGAGTGGTGGCTAGAAATGGACCCGGGAGCCACATGGGGACCGAGAGTTCCGGCTCAGCCTCATGGAGGCGTCTGCGGGGTCCTGAGCTGCAATGAACAAAGTGTGACGAGGAGGAGAGAGTAGCAGGAGGCGAAGGGGCTGGGGGCGGAAACCCCGGGCCCCTGGCAGTGAGGGGTGCTGCGTGCGAGGGCCCGCTCTCTGTGCTGGGTCCTGGGGGTCGAAGGTGAACCGGACACTGTGAGGGGATCGGAGACTCACTTTGTAGAGCAGTGTTTATGGGGACAGGTGGACAGGGTACGAGTCCCTGGAGAAACCCAGGGGTGTCCCGGGACGTCGGGAGGGGCTCCCTGGGTGTGTGAATCACGTGCAGTCAGTGCACGCACGTAGTGAGCATGCGTGGCTGGAGGCGTCACCGTCCTCCGCACACTCTCCTTCTGGCCTGGCTCGCTCCCCCGGCAGGCCTCGCCGAGGTCCTTCCCAGCCGGTCTTGTCCTGCCGAGCAGCTCTGGCAGAACTGTGTACTTTGAGAGGGGGAAAGACAAACCCTTGCTGTCACAGTGCGGGCCCTTGAGAGGGAGCGAAGCTTCTGGCACGCGGGTCAAAGGCCATGAAACGCGACTCTGGACTGCGGGCCGGAGTGCATCCCGCGATCGCACCGCGGGCACTAAGCCGGAGCAGCTGGAAACGTTCCAGAGCTGAGCACGGACGGCTCCGGGGAGCCGGGGCGGGCGCTGCAGTTGGGGACCACCCCTCCACAGGGACCGTGAAGGCCACGGGGCTTCCTGCGGGCCAGCTACTCCCCAGCTACTCACCTCGCTGGCACCTCGGGGCGGGTGTTTGGCGCATGAAATGAAATAGTGGTGCCCATCAGAGCAGCACGAAGCCCCGGTCCCCGACTGGACAGAGATGAGGACAGAGCCCGGGGAGGAGGAGGGGCCGGTGGTCTGGGCAGAGTTTTCCCAGGCAGGTGCCTACGTAGGGGTGTCCAGGCCCAGGGAAGGTCTGGGAATGCAGGGTGGGGTGGAGAGAGGTGGAAAGTAGAAAACTCAAGCTGTCCCACACACCCAGCTTGGCTGGAGGAAGACGACATGATGACAAACTATCCGGAACAACCAGACAAACTGACAGGGGTCACACTGTGAGTGACAGTGAAAGCACGGTGAGTATCCCCTCCCCGTCTCCCATTAAATCTTCTGTTTAATTTATCTCCTTTTATTCATTTATTTATTTTCAGGTGGGGAGTGCAGGCATGAATCAGGTGGGAGGTGCAGGCATGTGACTAGTACCTATGTATTGTGCTGAATTAAGGAAGTGACAAAAATCAGAATTTTCAGGCATCACGCCTTTAGTCTCCTTCGATCCAGAACGCCCTCCCTCCCACCCTGATTTTGGACTCGACTGATGACCTGACGTTTTTAAGAATCCAGGTCAGCGATTCTGCAGAATGTCCCTGGATTTGTCTTGCCTCTCGGGGTTCCGGTAACGCCCCTTCCCGCTGTCCTTGCAGCCCTGGCGCCAGCCCCAGGAAACGGCGCTTCTCCCTGGGGCTCCCCGCACCCCGTCCGCCTTCACAGTCCTGCCGGTGTGATCTGGACTTGGGGGAGCCATCTGCTCCCCTGGCGGGCACACTTCGAGCTGACAGAAAATGCTGATTCCTTGGCAATGCCCGCTGTGTTTCACACTCGGCGTGGCCCGTGCACTGCTGCTGATAGATGCTCCTTGGCCAGTTTACCCCGTTTCACACTCATTATTTTCCAGAACAATCTGGCTCTTATTCATATTTTAAATTTCTGTTTGTTTCTCTTCGATCCCCCTAAATTCCAAACCTCATGCTCTTTGCCGAATGAACGCACATCCCGTCCTCAGTCTGCTGGGACGTTTTTTTCTTTTCCCCCACTTCCTGCCCGTAAGTGGGGCATGGATCGTGAGACAACGGCACCATTGATTTCAGAGCCCCAGCCCATGTCCAGGTGACTTTTTTTTCCCTCTCAGTAGCTTCAGGCGACAGCGTATGTCCTAAGGTGTTTGCACATGTCCCATGATTGCTTGTTTGGTCATTAAATGCCGTGCCCTTCAATCGCGGAGGAAAGCTGCTCTTAGCTCTTCCCCCAGCGTTGGCACCGGCCCCTGTTCCAGTGGTTCGTGCGGGGAGGGGGTCGCAACTTTTGCATCTTAGGCTAAAAGCCCTCGTATAGCCAGCCTTTCCTGCGGAAGCTTCCGGACACGCCACCGCTCAGGTTTGGTTAAGTCCCAGATAAACGTAGGCAATTGTGAAATTGTCATCGACATGAGGACCCAAGATGTTTCGTGTTTATCCTGTTCCGGTGAAAGCCTTGTCAGAAGGCCATCCCTAGGGGTATGGCGAGGGCTTTGATTGGACGTGACAGTCCGCAAATCTGACTGCTCCGATTTGCATGTGACTTTGAACCTGCTGCATGAAACAGCCTCTTGCACTTCCTTTGCAAAGCACAGGCTATGAGCACTTGAGATTACTCGTGATAATAATGAGATGCAGAGGGCGCCAGTGCGGGGAGGTGGCTGGTAGGTTAGTCGTGCCCGAGGTAAGGAAATGACGAAGATTATTTGGGGGAAATGGAATAGGTTCAGAACACCCACGGGTCGCCGACCGTGTGCCAGGCTCCGCTGACTGGCGCCGCCTCAGGTGGCTACTTCACGTTCGTAGCCTTCCCGAGCACTGTCCCCATTCCCGTCTTTGAGACAGGCCCTGAGGAGGGAAGGTCCAAATCCTAGAATGTCAGCGAATTCGTCCCCTTTCCAGCGACTCCACGGAGCACGGGACTGGGGACTTCGGGCATGCCATCCATCTTCACGTCCATGCCCTCTGGACCAGGCACCCAGCCTGATTAGCACCTGCTTCTCCTGCCCAGACCGCGTCCCCAGACCACGTCCCTGGGGGACTTTGCCTGTTCCTCGTCCCTGCCTGCGTGTCCTGGCATCTGGGGGACAGTCCTGGCAAACAATAGGTCCTGACAAATAGCCTGTCCCCTTCCTACTTCCTCCTCTGTGTGTCTCTTAGGTCTCCTCCGAGCACGGGTGGCAAACTGGCTCCAGGGTCAAATCCGGCTGCCACTTGTTTTTCTGCAGCCTGGGAACTAAAACTGATGTTTACATTTGTAAGCGGTTGAAGAACATTAAAGGAAGAATTCGTGACATGGGCACAGGACACAAACTGCAGATGGCTGTGTGGAAGGGAGGGCTTCATTTACATATTTCACATTTCCATATCTGTGGGTTACATCTTATCCGAGCTGTTTTTAAACCACACCGCTGCCCCAATAGCTGCAGTGGATTCCCCTGGGCTGCAGAAGGCCCTGCGCCCACCCCTACCCGAACGGAGAAGCAGAACTCGCTCTGCTAAGGTGGCACGTGACTAGGAAGCGGCCCAGGGGGGCTGGAGCCCAAGCCTGTGGCGTGATCAGTGGGAGGCGTGTGGGTCGGCTGTCATAGTTTTACCTGTTCCCTAGAGCAGAATCTTTGAACTTTTTCAGTTTGGGGCTCCTGCTGGACTCAGAAGCTCTGAGCCCAGCGTTTGCAAATCCATCAAAAACATCCGTAGCCGCCCCAAACTCTTCCACCACGGTGTGCATTTCCTGCCCCCTGTCCCGGCTGTTACAACCGCATCAGCTGAGGAGGAGGGTCAGAGGGCTGAGGAGTAACAGCCTGGGCATTAGGAAGTGCCTGGAGCAGGCGTTCTGGGGCATTGTCCTTTCTAATCTTTTTAAGATCGCTTCTTGAAAAGGTAGGGACTTTTTATTGTTCTCCTGTTTCTCAGAGGTTCTGAGTGGAGCCATCTGCCCAAGGCCACTTTGCCCAGGAGTCAAACAGCCTGGGGCCTGAGCAGGTGTCTGATCCTGAGCAACAAGTCTTCCCCTGGATGGTGACGGGCCAGGTGACAGGAAAGCTCTGTGGGCTGTCTGACTCAAACCGTGATTGTCCAGCGGGTCGGGAGCTGTAAGTCTAGCAGAAGTGACCAGACCAGCAGTGCCCCAGGTGTCTGTGGAATGTCAGTCCTGTGACCAGACAGAAGGAGTGTTGGAATAAGTATGGGGAGTGTTGACAAAGTGGAGCACACTTCTGCAGCCCTCCAGGAGCGGGCAGGGTACACAGTAGTGACAGACGTGGGCCACGGGCCAAGGGCCACCTCACGGGACGGGTGTCCCGGGAACTCTGTCTGCGTTTTGGTGTATGAAGTCCCAAATACTTGAGGGACGCGAGGGATGTTTGTGTCTTCTGTCGGCCCACTGCCACTGCCAGGCCAGGAAAGGAATGTTCTAGACAGTGGGAAAACTCTGTTAGGGGTTTTTCTGAGAGCCTTTCAGAGACGTCTCACTAAAAATCAAAGTATGTTGGGATCACATAAGCCTTCCTCAAGGGCTGATGTTTTCTATACGTTGAGTTTGTCCAAACCTTTATGTGTCGCTCAAGCATCGCCTGAGACCTCAGGATGTACAGCGTGCTTCGCTTCGGATGGCACTCGCAGTACACACACGTGACGGAGATGCGAGGACAGCGGCCTGTGGGCTCCCATGAAGTCAGCCCGGGAATGTGTGGAATTCGCTTGTAGTTTTCAGGAAATAAGGTGTCATTGTTAGGGCAGTTTCCTGTCATAAAAATTTCTCTAATTTGGTTTTAAAATAGCAGCCTCTGATGTTGTTTTTTTGACTCAGCAATCTATAGGAAATCTAAAATTGTATGTTTTTTTTCTTTTTCTTTCTTTCTTTCTTTCTTTTTTTTTTTTTTTTGTGTGTGAAAGAATGTTCCATATTTTCCACAGACAAGAAATGAGCCGTTTCTATTCCTGGCGGTGCATGATGCGACGATGGAGGTGTGTCCTCACTCCGTGCTCACGGGGAAGTGGCCTGATAGAAGCAGGGAGCCGCTGACTGGGGCGAAGGGTCCCTCCTTCCTCCTCAGGCGTTTCCCCAGCCCCCCATCCTGAGAGCTGGTCACCCCAGTGAGCTCACAGTTACAATCCGAGGCCATCAGACTTTTTTTTTTTTCTTTCCTGAAGCTTCTTCAACTCGTACCGCATTACAAGCTTAAAAACAGAGCTAAACTGAAAAACAGCCGAACGTTTCTGGGTAGATCAAACAGCGACTTGCTTTTGTAAGTGAAAAGTAGTTTGTTTTTCGGTCCTTTACGTAAAGTATCGGGCAAATAGATACTTTGCAGAAGTCTTTTCAGATTAGAGGAGGTAAGTGTTGAAGATTCAAAACCCAATCTGAGAATTCTTAAAAACACACAAAGCCCTGCTAGGGAGGGGGTGCTGCGGTTTGCAGAAGCGGGGTTGCAGAAGGGGGGCCAGACTGTGGCTGGGGGAGGGTGTGGGGGGCGGGGGGAGGGGAGGGCGTACATGGTGCTGCTGGTGCTGCTGCTGCCACCACCGGTGCTGGTGCTGAAGCCAGTGGTGTGGATGCTGATGGTGCCGGTGCCGGTGCCCGTGCCAAAGCTCTCCGAAAGCTGTCATCACCGGGCCCAGTTCTCAAGATCTTACGACCCGCTTGCCTTCTTTTACCTTTGAAGACACTTTTCTCAGTGTCATGTACATGACACAACTCACGAGTCTCCTGGTGTAAAGTGTATGGCTCGGGACACTTAGCGCGGTGTCGTGCAGCCATCACCGCTGTCCACTTCCAGCCCATCGGCACCGCCCCGAAGGACCGGGACCCAGCAAGCAGCGGTCCCATTCTCCCGCGGCAGCCAGGCCGGCCTGTCCTGGGCGCGTCGTGTGGGTGGAGTCGTAACCTGTGGCTTTTGTGGCTGGCTTCTTTCACTCCGCCTAGCGCGGCCAAGGTTCATCCACGCTGCGCATGTCAGCACCGCACTGCTCTTCACGGCTGTGTAATATTCCACCGCATGGATGGACCGCATTCCACTCACCCTTCCCCCTCCACGGCCATCTGGGCTGTTTCTACCTTTTGGCGATGGTAAATAATGCTGCCACGAACGTTCACGCGCAGGTTAATGGGACACCTTTCCCGGGTCTTGGGGTGTAGACCCGGGAGTGGAGTTCCTGGGTCATGTGGCTGAATTTATTGAGGAACTGCCAAACTTGGTCTTGCCTTCCTAATGCTTTCCTAAGAATAAAAATTCACCACAACGTTGGTATATCAAAATTAATTATAGGATGGTTAAAGAATTTCTAGACTGAATATTAAAAATCTTAAGAGGTTTCCCCAAGGCCAAAATTCATTCAGAATGCTGCTAAGTCAATGAGCAGGCTCCAGACAGGTACCGTATTTGTTTACCTCCAGCCACGGCTGGTTCTTTCCTAAAACATTCGGCCCTTTTCAAAATTTGGTATCTCTTTAGAGGGTGGTTATAAATAGATTATACTGTCACTGCCCACTTTGGTTTTATACTTTTTCTGGGTCAAATGGAAGCTCGCTAATCTCTTCTGTGATTTGGTTAAATGTAGATTAATCCAAGGCAAATCCGAGCTACTGACCCATCTTCCTTTTCAGGGTGCCTTTTGCTTAAATTTCGTGGTTGCCCAGGACAGGGCAGAAAAGAAATAAAGTGATGACAGGTAATATCACAGAGAATGCTGATCATTTCCCAACCTCGAATTGGCTGGTGATGATCCCGTCCCAGCTTAAAGTGAACCCTATGAGAAATGAGGGTGTCGGATGTCCCAGACATGGTGAGTGCCCTGTGGGCCCACCCGTTCCTGTGGGGGCAGCCCCCTCCCCAGCCTCCTCATGGCTCCCTGGTTTGGAGAAGCTGTTCAGGAGTCTTCTACACGAGAGGTCTGCTGTCACCAGGGATGAAATCCAAACTGTTTAACCATCGATGGCGCACAGGTGGGTCTGCGCAGAGGACGTGGCATCCTGTGACACGGCAGGTTCTGCAAGTCCCACCCCTAGGTCCGGCTCAGTGCCGTAGCTGCTGTGACATAGGATGGTCTCGGAGTTTGGGCTGGCATTGAGTGGCCCTGGGTGGGGATGTTAAGGTGGCAAGTAGTTACCAATTGGTACACAGGAACTTTAATATTTTAACAGCCAGCGTGACTGCACCGATGCAATAGACCCTTAGTACCAGCAACCATGGTGACATCCCCCTCCACCAGTGTCCTGCACCACGAGTCTTCAGGTCATGGCCGTGCCATCTTCCCACCAAGGCAGGCGGGATCCTGCCTGCCTAGCTCGGCTTCTGACCGTTCTAGAAGGCTCCGATCATGGCCAGGGCTTCCGCGTGCATCCAGGAAGTCCCTGCTCTATTGCACTTGGCATGGCCGTAGTCTTTTTTCCCTAAACTCCCAGTTGCACTTCATCACTGTCCTGTTTCATAACCGCCAATGTGTTCTCAGTGTCTGAACATGACGTCAGGGGCCAGATCCGTGGAATGGGGCGGGGCAGATTCCTTCCCAGGAGCACGCACCTGCCTGTGGGGACCAGCCAGCAAGGCTGGGCTGAGCGCGTCGGACACCCAGGTGGCAAGGGGAGGGAACGTCCCTCTCAGTGTCCCAGCATTGGCTTCCCACGTCTGCGTCAGCCCCTCCCGTGTCCTCACCCCGGGGAGATTTGTGTCCAAGCGGTTTGTGGCCCTGTGCTAACCAGGACAAGCCCTGATCACGCCTTGGGGCTCAAGCTGCTGACCACTGGGCTTCCGGGCTGCTGTGCTGCCCAGGTCCACCCACCCCGACCCTGCCCCCTGCAGCCACACAAGTCACACCGGTGGGCCTCCGCTCTGTCCTGCTCCAGCCCCCTTAGCCCTCCCACCCTGCCTGGGGCCCCGCCTTTCACAGACACAAAAGTCAGCAACATTGACTGTCTTTTTCTTCTTTTTTTTTTTTTCAGTTGATGAAACTAACACACGCTCATTGCAGAAAACTTGGAAAATACAGAATAAACTAAAAAATCAACCATCATCCTACCTCCCAGTGATAACCGCTATTAACATACAAAAGTGTCAGAGTGTGTGTGTATAATTTTTCTAATAAACCGGGATAATATTCTTTCTGTAGCTTTGTCTTTTTTTCAATTTTTTTTTTTCCTTTTTAGTTCTATCGAGATATAACTGACACACAGCCCTGGGTACGTTTAAAGTGCACAGCTCATTGACTTGACTTCCGTTTATTGTGAAACAATCACATGATATAACCTTAACATCCCATCTATTCAAGATGGGTAAAAAAATTTTTCTTCTTGTGACGAGAACAGCTAGGATTGACACTCTCAGTAATTTTAGGTGTTCCACGCAGCCGTGTTAACTAGGCATCGTGTTGCATGTGTAGCTTTTTCCTTAACTTTGAGTTGTGAATATTTTCATGTCTGCGTAACAGTGTCTTTACGTATATCCTCTTCTCTGCTCAGCCTGCGTCTGTCCCCTCCCCCTGGGTGTGCACCATCCATGGGTGTGGAATTTGGGCCATGGGGCCCCCTGGGGCCTGCATTCCTCTATTCACGTGGACTGCTAGGAACCCGGTTTGGCTGGAAAGCCCTCACCGCCCCGTCTCCTCCCTCTTCCAGGTCTCACTCAGGCACGCCTGACCCTTCCAGGTGGGCACATGCTGTCCCTGGGGACTCACCCTTCTTGCTGGTCTTCCTCCCTCCGGCGTGTCCTGCAGAATGTGACGGACGCTCTCCTCTGACCCCGGTCAAAACCGAACACAGGAGCTTAACCTGGAAGCACATATTTTATTTTGAACTAACTGGATTAATTCTCTCTTAAAAAAAAATGCACTTTTGTCCTGATTATAGAAAGAACTAATTGTTCATTATGAAATAATTGGAAAATACATAAGGAGGAAAATTAAAATCTAGGACTTTACTACCTGGAGATAATGTTACAAGTTGGTATATTTCCTTCTTGATACACACACATGTAGGCACATATATCTACAAATGGGCTTGCATACGTGTGTGCCCGTAGGAGCTGACATAACTGAGAGAAGACTATATATATACTTCCACCTCCTTTTCTAATTTTCATCTTCTCATCCTTCTTGAGGAATTACCTTTGGGTTGCTACATGTCATAATTCACACCCAGGTAATATCTAGGGCTGCCAGAGAGGAAGGCTTGATACTTCCAACAGCTACAGGAACAGGCTTTTGGTTACTTCTAGGTTTTTCTGTAGATCACATTTGGTTGAAGAAGATGAGAGTGGAGGTTACATGAGCATTCTCACTTTTAAAAGTTCGTTAAACTTGAAAATTCATCAAGAGGACGATTTTGGACTTCTATATGTAAAAATTAAAAATATTATTCCTTAAAATAGTGCGATTTGCTCGAACGAGTCAGCATGTACTCTAGTAATATAGACTACTTTGAATATTATGAATACCGTTAATAATTTAACATTTATTATTACGGTTACTTTTTCCATTTCCCTCATTTTCAATTAATCTTACTGGCCCATAAATGTGGATGGCGGTCCATTTTCAATATAATTATTACACAGATGGCTGCTAGAATTTTGCTGGTACGAATGGTTCAAAATCGAAGATGACACCCCCCTGCCATTCATTGAGGTGCAGCTGACAGCTGGAAATCGTGTATATTTAAAGTGCACCGTTTTTGGTGGTAAAGTATGACGATCAAGCGCATTCACTCTCTCATCACCTGCAGCACAGAGACGTGGCTGTTCACCCCGCTGCGGGCCACCGCGGGATGCAGACGCCACGTTCGTCGTCCTCCCGTCCCTGTGGCGGACGCCGGCCTTGTCGCCCCATCGGGCCGGTCCCCGCGCCCAGCGCGCTGCGCTCGCTTGGGCCATGCACGTGGCGCGAGGTCGCCGCGCCCAGTCCCTGCGGTTCCCGCGCGCGGCGGCGGCGGCTCCTGATTGGCTGCCGCGCGCTTCCCGCCAAGCCGCGCGGGGGCCCCGGATGTGCGCGCTTCGCGCCTGCAGAGGGCGGCGCGGCCTCGGCTTCGGCTTCGGCGGCCGAGCGCGGCGGGTCCCCACCCCGCCTGCCCCGGCGCCCGTAAGTAGCGTGTGCTGAGGGGCCGGCCTTCCCGGGGCCCCGGCCGCGTCGAGTGTGGGGGCGCCGGGTCCCCGGGGTGGCCCGTGTCCCCCGAGTCCCTCAGGAGCCTCTTGTCCCCTGTGGCCCCTGAGTCCCTCAGGAGCCCTGCGTCCCCCGAGTCCCTCGTGTCCCTCAGGCGCCTCCTGTCCCCCGTGTCCCTTGTGTCCCTCAGGAGCCCCGCGTCCCCTGCGTCCCCCGCACTGGCCTAGGCGAGGCCCGCGATGGCCCCGGATCGGTTCTGTCCCCGTCCATCTGGCGGGCCGTGGGGCGGGTATTGCGTGAGGGGGACGCCCGGCCACAGGCGGACTCGGACCCGGGGGCCGGGGAGGGCTGCGCGCCCCGGACCGGCCACTGCTCCGTGTCCCCGCGTCGCCCTCAGGTGCGCGTCCCCGTGTCACCCTCAGGTGCGCGTCCCCGTGTCACCTCAGCCGCGCGTCCCCGCGTCGCCCTCAGGTGCGCGTCCCCGTGTCACCTCAGCCGCGCGTCCCCGCGTCACCCTCAGGTGCGCGTCCCCGTGTCACCTCAGCCGCGCGTCCCCGCGTCGCCCTCAGGTGCGCGTCCCCGCGTCGCCTCGCCCGCGCCCGATCGGCTCTCCCCAGTCCGTCGGGGCGGGACGTTCTGGGGCGACCTCGGCTTCGAAGCCCCGTGCGCCTGGAGAGCTCGGGGAGCGTCGCCCCCGGGAGGTGGCCTGCCACCTGACCTGGGAGCTCCGGGGACATGCTCCACGACCACCCTGGGACAGCCCTGCGTGCAGAGCAAGCAGGGCGCTGCCGGCTTCACCCCCCATTCATGTCAGGGCGCTGCGGGCCTGTAGCGGCTCTGGGCCCAGACACGTGCCCTGTGTGTGGGTGACAGCGAGGACCCCGGGGCGGGGCGGTGGGGACTCCTTCCTGACCACGTTAGTGACAGCAGGCTGGCTGGTGGGAAACGGACCCAGAAAGGATCTGAGGCGGCGTTTAGAAGCCGGTGACCAGGAAAGCTGAGGGCAGGTGTTAGGTGCGGAGCTGGCCTGGGCCTGGACCGTGCGGCAGGTGCCTCCAGGTGTGGGCTCCAGGTGTGGGCTCCAGGTGTGGGCTCCAGGTGTGGGCTCCAGGTGCGGGCTCCAGGGTGCCCCGCACTCCTCTCTTCCTTGCCCTCTTTGGAAAGGTGGACCAGAAAGTGAGAGAGAGGGAGGAGTGAGAGGGGGTTCAGCATCTCTGAGCTCCAGCTCTGGGGACAGATGACCTGGATTTGAACGATGACCCCTTCCCTCCACAGTCGCATGCGCTTGGACGAGTGACTGTGCCTCCATGTCATCAGCCACCAAGTGGCAGGACTGGACTGGATGGGGAGGACAAAGCCCTGATACCACGTGGGATGGGGACGAAGCAGCTGACACTGCGTGGGATGGGCCAGTGCAGTCCCTGGGATGCAGTGAGCCCTGTTGCACCAGTTCCCGTCACTGACCTCTGCTGGTTTCCCGGGACGCATCATGTCTTTTAGACCTAACGTCACATGATGGACTAGAGAGTTCCTTCGTTTCATAAGAAACTGGGACTCGTATGGTACATCCGCCTTGCTGGCCAGCGAGAAACACAGGATTCGCGCTCACACAGGCCGGTTGTGTCTGAGGCTTGTCCCACGCACTGGGTCGTTGGATCTGGACCATCACCGTGTCCCCAGAGCCTGGACCACTTCCTGGCACACAGGCACCCAGTAAGTACATGTTGGCTGGTGAATGTCTGATGTCTCTTCGCCGTGACAGTCCCTTTGTCCTGTCTGTTGGGCGCCGAGTGTTTGGCTCTCACTGTGATCCACTCCACTCATTAGTACGCTGCCCAGTCTCTCGGCCTGTGTGTGTCGCCACCGCTGCTGGCAGACAGCTATTTCTAGAAGGCCAGTTACCTCGTACTCACTCACACAGGAACTAAGCCCAGCATTTCCAAACCGCGGTAGCACTTTCCAGAAAGGTGGTTTTGAGCATCTGAGGATGGAGTATCTCAATCTTTTTTTCTTTTAAAGATTCAGATATCACACTTGGGCGGCAAGACTTCTGCACTAGGGTCAAATGTGTGACACCGTTTTCACATGGCTAACTCAGAAAAATGAGTGTTGGGCGTGCTTAAGCCAGTGTCGCTGTTCTTTTTTTTGGAGGCTGGGAGGTTTGGGGGCGAGCACTGGACTCGGGGTTTGAGCCACGTCACTTCTCAAACCTCTGCATGCCCACCTGTAACACCAGAAGGAGCATGCATGCCCGCGCCTCACTCAGAGCTTGGTAAGGGTGGAAGACGCATGTCTGATGGGCACGAGTATTGTGGAGTGTCACTGAAAAAGAATCAGCTGTAGAGTTTATTAGTAAAAAAGGGAGTGGGAATAGAGCCTGAGTTGCCAACTTTAATAAACAGAATTTCAAAAGAATAAGTATGATAAGGTGCTGTTTTTGTTGTCTCTGGGTGATGAGATTCTGGGTAATATTATCTTCTTGCTTTTGCCCATCTGCATTTCCTAATTTTGCTATTTATGAAATTTTTTGGCTTGGTTGAGTCGTTAGAAACAGTTATTGAAGATATCCATTGAAAAGGTTTTAATTTACACTTTGTGATCTCATTGACACTTGAAGTTCGTCATCACAAATATTCACTATTGTGCAATTGACATATCCAAGTGACAGCACAATGAAACTAAGACAGCAGAGTTATTTCTATCAATTGGTTTAGGGGCTGTGGTTTTCCTGTCATAGTCTGTTGTGTGGTTTGGTTACCCTGACGGCCTGGCCCCTAGTGTGTGTGTGGCTCAGGGTAGGACATCTGGCCTGTGACAGCTGGGTCTTCTTGCTCTCCCCTCCTCTGGCTCCCAGGTTTGTTGTTGCGAGGTTGAAATGCGGTCCACCACGTGAAGCAGTTAGCACGGTGCCTGCTGTGTGCCACATCCGGGGTGGGTGTCCGCCGCTGTCTTTACGTGTGATAGTGTTTGCCTCAATGCGTAGGCGCTGCAGAGGCCATGGTGTCACCCTTTCGGTCTTATTTCTTAGATCGTGGCTCTTTGGTACACAAGGGACTGTACCCCACTGGCCTGATCTGCACAGCGTTGAGCTTTGGGATCCCGTGGCCCGAGTCTGGGAGCCCAAGGCCCGTTACTGTTGCGCGCAGGGTCTGCCTGCCCCAGCTGTGCGTGCTCATTTCCGGTCAGCCTCACAGGGGCGAGTGGAAACGCTGTAAGCTGCGGACCGAGAGGGTGGACCTCTGAATGCCCGCAGTTATTTTTCTGTTGTCAGAACAGTGTCTAGGATGGCACGGTGCAGACGGCCAGCACTTGGGGTCGCTCAGAGGGTCACCTGCACAAACCCGTGTAGAAGCAGGGCTGCAAGTAACAATACCAAAGTACCTCAATCTTTCTATCGACAACTGTTCTATTGGGTTACACGGTTTTAATCCCAGAGGAGTTGTCTCTTGACATTAAACTGTCCAAACAGTATTTATATCTGTGGCTGCCCTGCAAGATCACTTAACCCTGCACGGCCGTTTAAAGGTAGTTAATGAGAGAACCGGCACGACTGGTCCCTTATGAATGATCACATAAGTTCGACCCGGGCTGTCACGGTTTATGGACGAAGGCAGTTTGTCCATAGCCTGCTTCAGCCACAGCAGGTAATTTGAAATGAAACGAGACAGTTGCTACAAGCAGATTGATTTGGGAATCTTGCCTGTTCTTCCCTTTGACCTTTGACAAGTTGACACTCCAAAGATTGTGACTTTAAAAAATGATTGGGTGCAAAGACACTTAGGTAGATGATTCATTGTGTGCCGAAGCAAGGACAGTGCCTTCGAGTGAGGCCGTGAGAGAAGGTGACTGTGAACCTTAACTACTCAGGGTTGATGTGTCTGTCTCTTATCAATTATCCTAGTGGGCGAATCTGCTAATAACCCTTGATCCGGAGCTGTGTATTCCTGGTAAGACACTAGCTGCCTAATCTCAAGATCAAGAAATACAGCATTTATGACGCACTTATTAAAAGTCACTGAATCAGTTGGTTATTTTGGTTGAAAACCACAGCCTGCTTGTGAAGATAAGAAATCGAGTTCGCTTTCATGAATTTCATTTTTTAGTTTTTGTTTTTAGATTTTTTTTTTTGTAAATACGGTTAGTTGCATATAGGAGGAAGCGCTGTGATTAAACAGATGGTAGGTTTGAGTTACCAGACACACACACAAAAAAAGAAAACCTATCTCTGCATTAACAAAGACTTTTGCCTAATCCTCTGGAATCACATGCAGATTTTCACACCAAATAATACGTAATATTGCAATAGATATTTCTCGTATTATTTTGACTTTATTCTTCTGTTGCAGTTTTTCTCTTAGAAGTGAGGTTTTGAAATCGATAAATATTATCCACAGAATTTCAAAATCAACTGTTTTCCGAAACGGTAATAAAACCGACAGGAAGATTCTTTTTAAAAAGCAGTTATCTCCGTCCACAATTCCCTACTATTTATGCCTAGATTATTTTAAGTGAATGCTGCAGCTGCATTGATTTATGAGTCTCTGGATTCGCCTTGAAGCACCCACGCTCCATCCAGCGGCCTGGAGCCTCGGCTCTTCCCCGATGCTTTTGTGCTTCTCTCTGTTCTAACCACTTTGTTTGAAATATAATTTTGAAGATGCTCGTGAAAAGTATAACAAATTCCCTATTGGTTTCCATTTAAATTATTTACTGCCCTTCTGAGCCATATCTTCATTGAACTATGTTAAAAGTATTTTGCTGGGATGTCTCTTTATGTTGTCCATCGGGTTTCAGGGACGTTTAATAAGCTCCCCACCTGTGTAAGGATGGGCCGTTTGACCTCTGTGCCCCGCCACTGGCAGACACAGTGTAAGATTGCTTTGTGGAATAAAGCTGTCGGTAACATCAACAAAATAAAAAATGATCGTATTCCAATACTCTCTGCTGAGGACTATGACAGCGCTGAAATATGGAATAAAATTGAAAGTAGATTAGTTTTGGGTCTTAAGTCATGTTTTGACAAGAAATAGGAGAGGAGAACATATCTTTGAACTTTTAGTTTTAAAGTTTTTTAATGAAAATATTTATCATTTTGTAAGGTTCCTTCTTTCTTTATCACATCTAGGCCATGCGCCCTTAAAACAATCCTTGTCTTTATTGCAGAGGATATAAATACTGCTCTATCTTTATATTAAATACCATAAAGGTGACTTGTGCGGTGAGATGGTTTGACACTTGTGAGTTCAAGAGTGTCACGCTAATAAAAAAACTTATTGAAGAGGCTGGGAAATCTGTCATTAATGAGCTCCGTCTTAGGGTATGGACGACATGTAAATGATGGAGACAGGCAGGCCGTGGCAGCGCTGTTTTTGTCCACCCTTTGGAACGGTCTGAGTCTGAGAGGAAGAACTATGTGGGCGCCGAGAGCCTGGCTGCCCGTTTCTTTGCACCTGGACGAATCTGAAAATTGAGGGGACAGGCGGACCACGCAGTGACTTCTCCCGCCGCTGCGGTGTGTGGTAATGGGGGAAATGGTGATCATGGGTGCTGACGCTCAGCTGAGGGCGAGGGAGTGGGCGTGGACGGTGGCCCTGCACCTGGGGAGTGCCGCCCAAGAGCGGCCTAACTGTCACGAGCATAGGCAGGGCCCGCTTGGTCCCTGCCCAAATCTTCTGCCCAAATCCGGGGACGCGCGGGCCCCTGACCCTCCTCACTGTGGCTTTTAAAACACCACGGAATATGGGGTGTTGGGTGGTAGCACAGAGCGGAACTGGCTGGACACCGACACCCTGCCTTTAGTGGGGAGAAAGGTGGGCCCACTGCCTGAGGCTTCCATGGTCAGGATTCGTCCACGCGGCCTGGGAAGCGGGGCTGTGTTGGCTCAAAGCTACGTGGTCACGTCTGTAAGGTTCCAGAGTCCGCCCTGAGACACCTGAAAGCTGTGACAAAGAAAGTTTTCTCTTAAATGCACATGCACGTGCACTGAAGCTCTGTTTCCGAGTAGCTGAGGGGTATGCCAAGCCCTCCGAAGGTCCTGTGCTGTCACCATTAATCTGTTCATTTTTAAATTGTTTTCACCCTGACTATGCTAAATAATATCTTTAAATAGGACAGTGAATTACTATGGTGTCATTACCTCAGTGTCATTTGTCATCATCGGTCTAGGCTTGAATAACTATATAGTTATCAATGATCCAGACCAAATTTATATGTCTGTTTCCTTCATGGTTTTTCTGTCAAGAACCAAGAGGGGCCCTGAGCATCCTAGGAAGGGCCAGAGTCTGCTGCAGGTCCCCACGGGGCTGGTGACAGTCACACCCTGGGAACCCTGTCTGGTGGAGATCACCAGCCAGAAGAAAGGGGACTGTGTAAGGTTAACACACATCAGAGGTGAGATCAATTTTATCATTCTAGAAGATAAGAGAGGAAGGGAGTATGGGTAGAAAGGTGACAGTAATGATAGCCTGTGATAGCAAAGGGCTTTAAAAGTCATTCCACTGTGACGAGCTCCCTCCTGAAATAGGGGCGGCAACAGCTTGCACAGTGGCTTCCGTGTTAGAAGAAGGCATGTACTTGGGTGTCTGCCTGGGGGTCGGGTGTTCATTCTGCAGCTTGAACAGCGTTGGTGCCTTTAGCAAAAGGTATGAAGCTGCCTAGTGTCAAGTTCTTAACCTGCCACGTGAAGATAAGACTGTGCTTGTGTGTGAATTAAACCAGTGGTCCCCAACCTTTGTGGTACTGGAGACCAGTGCTCCTATGAGCATCTAACGCCTGAGGATCTGAGGTGGAGCTGAGGGGGTGATGCTGATGCTGGGGAGCGGCTGCAAATACAGATGAAGCTTTGTCACTCACCCACAGCTCACCTGCTGTGTGGCCCGGTTCCTGAAAGGCCATGGACTGGTCCCTGTCCACGGCCCAGGGGTTGGAGACCTCTGAATTAAACAAAATAACCTACTCAAAAGTGCCCAGCTTGATGGCAGACCCACAGCATCTGCCCGGTAAACACTTGTGGCCTCCTCTTCTCTCTTCTCTTTCTGAAATAAAGATGCCAGCCTCGTCTTCCCTTCGGGCTCCATGAGCCTCCCCCTCCGATCTCATCGACAAAGCTTGCTGGGGGCTGAGAGGAAGGAGACGCAGCTGACCCCTGGGCTTTGGTTGTGGAGCTGTGTGGCGGGGCCGCTGTCCCCAAGAAGGCCACGGTGGTTTTGTTCCGGACAAGCTGAGTCTGGAGCCCTCGTTTTCATTTTTAGTGATGCCAAGAATATAGTCAAAATGTTAATATCTTCGGATGACATTTTACAAGAACCGATGCCGTGGTCAACATCCGTGTTGTCTCATAAAATGGAGCTTATGTGAACATGTTTGTTTTATTCCTCGTACAGAATCACTTCAGGTTTATAACGTGCATTTAAGGTCTTCTTCGGAACAAAACCTGTTACTGCAGAGAGTGCTGCTCTGAGGGTAATTGCTTCTAAAACGTCGACTTGCGGACAGACTTGTGTAAGACATCATTAATTCTTTGTATAATTAATGTATAAAATGCAGTTTCTATTGATGGAAAAGGAAGCTCAAGCATCGCACTGATACTATCAATCACGTGCATTTGTAATTACATACTGTAGATGACTGTAAAAGCTACATTTTATTACGTCCATAAAACGCACAAACTCGTGAAGCCACGCAGGACTGGCCACAGCACCATCGGGGCTGGGACTCTGTCGAATTGCTCTTAGCTGGTGGTGCATTGGGGATCCCTCCCCCTGTAAAATACTGAGGATTTATTTTTCAAGGTAAAACATCACTTGCTGGCGGAGTGACACGCTCCGCAGCGTTATCGGAAGAACCAAGTGAAGAGGAAGAAGAACCCAATGAGGGTGAGAACCACCCGTCCCCCTGGGCAGACGGGGCGACCAGGCTGCGTGCGATGAGTGTAAAAGCAGCTTCCCCACCGTGTCCATGGCAGATGCTGAGGGGCGTCATGGAGGGGGAGCATCTAGGGTTCTGCGCCTCCTGAGTTAATGCCTTGGCCACCTGACAGGTGCGAGGCCCTGGTGTCTGGACTGACTGGACCAATCGATACCTCTTTAGGTGCCTGCCAATCACTCCATTAGGGAGGAAGATGGGGTGGATTAGTTCTAGCAGCTTCTCAGATGCTCTGAAGACGCGACTGCCTCCCTTCCCTAGGTGGGAAACGGAGGGGTGGCTTTGTTCCCAGGAGGGGGGCCTGTGTCGGGACGGCACCGGGCAGTGTTCACAACAGCTGCGCCCTGTGCAGCCTTTGCTGCAGCTATGTTCTTGGAAACACAGGACATTTCTGTAAACCGAATAAACAGGCCTTGTGCACCAGGCTGCGACATTTGAGGGACCCAGCTGGGGGAGGATTTTAAGCATCAATGGTGGGGGTGTCGAAAGTATAGTGTCTCCACCGGAAAAAGCACCCAGAATTCCCAGGGAGCCTCTTCCATCGATAAGTGCTTAGATCAAATCCAGCCTTTCTCGGCTGCAGGAAGGTTTTTTTTTTTTTTCTTTCAATAATGACCAATTTTTAACTAAATATCACTTGATGTCAAAATTTTCTTCTGAATATCACATGTTGATCAGCCTCTCAGAATGATTGCTTCCTTCCTTTTTATAGACTTTTGGGTGTAGCACAGAAAGGGAGGTAACAGCCGAATGTGTGTCTGGAAGGGCTGCACCGCTGGGCTGCAGGCTGTGCAGAGTCGTCTACCAAAACTTTGTGTGCGTGTGTTTTCTTCCAGGGAGGGGTCCAGGGCTTTCGTGATATTCTCTGAAGGGTCTGTGAGCTACCCTTCCCCCGTTTAAGAAGCATTTATGGACCTAACATAAATACAGCACAAGGACCACGTGTGTTTTCTTGCCTCTCCTGCGCTGTCTTTCCTCTTAAGGCCAACAGGTGGCAGCAGAGACACCGGCCTGCAGCTGCCCCGTTTTCCTGACCCCAGAGAACTTCCAAGGGTAAAACGTCAGGGTTCAGGACAGGAAAACCCATTGGAACCCTGCTTTTCGCAGGGCGTGGGCACGTGTCCCATCGAGCAGCCCTGTAATACTCCTGGAGGAGTCGGGCGAGGTTGAGTGAGCAGTCTTGGATGTAAGGTCACCCAGATTGAAAGACAGCATTTGGTAAAGGCCTTTTTTTGTTAAGGAGTTGAGCACCCACTGCCCAGAGCACTGCAGAGTCTGACTGCTGGCTGTGTCCAAGGCACTTGCCCCCTGTGAAACTGAATATAATTTCCCAAGCTGTGAGCAGAGATCTGCTCTACTACGTCGTAATCATGGTTTAAATACTATTTCTCCTATTTTAAGATGTTACTTCTTGTGAACAGAAAATGCTTACTTCTTTGAGCCAATGTTGAAAGATTTCTCTCAGTTCTTCCACTCCTATGGGGACTGAAAATAACAAAAAGGGAAGTTGCTTTGCGCATGTAGATTCAGAGGATTTTTATTTTGATAATTAAGTATCACTTTCATTTTCTGTGAAAGTATGAGAAGCATGAGTCTCTGCATGCTCAGATGCATGCTGGGTAACTTTTTTGACTAAATATATCTAGCCAATTCACACATAAGCATTTTAAGAAGTAGACTCTGAGTCTTTGGATGGCTGATTACAATGAAATTTCACAGGATGGACTCACTCGTTTGGTGATAAATGTTGCATGATATTTGTAATTCTTAGTGATAGAATTGAGCCTGCGCTTGTATCTTAAACACACCAAGCAATCCTTCGGTGGGCTTAGATGAAATATATTTTGCCTATAATTTCTATTCCTTTGAAAACTTTCCATAATATTCATCATTATTAGATAACAGAAAGCAAAAGGCGCAGTTTCAGGCTGTTCTGCACGAGAGAAGATGATCAATGTGAAGGGGCTGGTGGCATTTGACAAATACCAACAGACGTAATGCAAATTTTGTGGGTGGAATAGAATTTGAGAAATATTTGCTGGCCTGTTTTGGTTCATTTTTCACAGTCCAGTTTAAACTGTGAGGCTCCTTTGAAATAGAAAATAACCTCCAGGGTAAAAAGGGAACAAAGTGTTTGCAGCCTATGTCCAGCTTCTCTCTGATAATAAATAACTTTAAAGGGTCATTAGTCAATCAATTAACTAATCAATTGATTAGTTTTATGTAGCATTTATATTTTTGCCTAGTACTCTGCTAAATATTGTGAGAATATGAGACAAATTTAGTGCATCATTTCTTGGTTATTTTCGTGTTACCTTTTGTGCCTTAACGTGTGAGTTGGATGGCGGATACAGTGTCCTGTTGGGGGCCCTGGGTGAGGGGGTGTCCATGTGGGTTGGAATATCTTCTTGTGTAAATGCTTCTCCCTCACTTTCTGAAGACTGTCTGGTAGAGAAGGGCTAAACGTGACTCTTTCCCTTTGGCTGCTCCCAACTTCCTCTTTGCCCAGGTGCTTGTCACACCTGGAGGCCTTTTACACAATGTCACAATGTTCTCATTGCATAAAAATTGGTCTAGATGGGCCACAGTTTGAACAGCTTTTAGGCTGCTCATTTGTGGGTCTTATTCTCAAGGGGGATGTGTGTGTGTGTGTGTGTGTGTGTGTGTGTTGGGTATGGCAGGGATCATAATGAAGCTGGGCCAGTCCTCCAGCCACCCCAGAAGGAAGGGAAGACAGGCAGTTCGTGTTGGAAATGCAGGGCAGACTCGGGTGCATGCAGGTGGACCTGGCCAGGTGGGCGGTTTGGTGGGGGAGGAGGGGCAGGAGCCTGCTCTAGGTACATGTGGGTGATGGTATTCCTGAGAGCGGACATCGGAGAGAGGGGCCAGAGAGGAGGGGACAACAGCTCCAGCGGAACTGCGGAAGTGGGACAGCGAAGGGCGGGCTTGGGAACATGCTGCCCCGGGAAAAGGGAAGCCTGGGGTCCCGGGGTGGTTATGAGGGTGGGTGGGTGCGATGAGTGGGCGCCATGTGGGGGACTGCGGGCGGGGTCTGATGAGCAATTTTGTGGATGTTTCTGTTGGGGCGTGAGAGGTGAGGCTGCTGGGCTCTGGGGCGGGGCCAGGGCTGCTGCCACCCTGGGGGGCCAGGGAGGGGTTGGGAGGCAGGGGCAGTGAGGGGGACATGCATTTTCACTTCCTCCAGGCTCCCCTGAAACCTGTTTGCTCATTGTAACCCTTTTGGAGAGTGTGTCCAGGTGCTCAGTGATCTCGGAAAGGCTTGCAGGCCACAGCGTGTCACCGCACACCACGGCCTCGTCGGTGTGGGTTACCAAGACCGCATCTGAGAACTTACATCGTGGAAAAATTCACTGCAGATTTCAAGGAACCAGCTGGGACGTGATGGTCAGCTGGGGACTCTCTCATACGAAATGGCGACACCATGTGCCCAGGGAATGCTTACCTGGACACCACCTGTTCTGTTACAAATGGCCAGATATCGTTTGAGTTGGCAAATGAAAAAAGTCATTTCTTTTTTGTAGCTTATGTTTTATTTTTCTGTGGTTCAGAATTTAAGACACCTCTATGACATTTGCAGATAATAATTCTGTATTCTTATCCCCGAGGAGAAAGTGGAGTTCGCTGACAGCGCTGATTGTCAGTCAGTTCTTGACCACTGGCCTCTCAAAGTGGTCCTAGGGTGGTTTTCCTGTCTTGGGATTTTAGAGTCAGTGGTTAATGTGGTTACAAGACGTCACTCTTAGACACTTGTCTGGGTAAGAACTACAGACAGCTCCATCACGGCGCATTTAAAAAATGAATCCTCTTAAACAGATAACATTTTATCCTTGCATCACTGTCAGCTGCCTGCTGGTCATCCCAGTCAGCAGTGGCATCACGCCTGACACTTATGACATGCTGACTGTGCGCTCAGCAGCACACGTGAAGTTGTATCTTAGAATGCCTATTAATGTTTTCCAGCAAAAACTATTTCTGCCAAATGTTGGAGAGAACTGCATAAGCCATCATCCCAAGACCATTTTTTTTGGTCAGTCAATAAACACGGAGCACCTCCGAGTACCAGACACTGTGCTGGACACTGGGGACTCAGCCCTGGTTAAAACGAAGCCCCGTCATCACAGAACGTCGAGTTAAAAAGGCACATGGTTCAGCTACTGATTAAGTCTTCCGGGCACACGGAGCGCTGTGCAGATGTTGCCCAGAGTGCTCGGGGATCGTGTGGCAGGGGTCTGTTCTTAGGGCAGAGCGGTCAGGGAGGGTCTTACAGGTGTGACATGCAGGGCAGGTGAGCAGGAGTTAGCCCGGCGAGGAGGAGAGCGGGCCTGCAGAGGAGGGAGAGTGTGCGGTGCAGAGGCCAGCGCAGCACGGGATGTGGAGGGCTGACAGGTCAGGTGTGGTTGGAGTTGAGAAGCTGGCTGAGAAGTTGCGGATCTGAGATGAGTCTGGAGAGGTGACAGCAGGGTGGGTCAGGGGCAGGTGACCTCCTGAGTTGATCTTTATGCTGAGAAAAACCGTTGGAGACCTCGAAGGCGGGAACGATCAGATTCGTATTGTGCAAGTTGTCACTTTGGCAGTAGAGGATGGATTGGAGGGGTCAAGGGTAAAGGGGCTAGTTAGATGGCAATGGCTTGGGCCCAGGGGTGGAGCGATCCACAGAACTCAGAGAGCAGAGGGAGCTCAGCTTGGAGCGTGGCATCCAGAGGGTGGCCGCGGTCCCTCGGCGTCACTGGGCTGCAGGTCCGTGAGTGGTGCTGACTCAACTCTCCCACGACTACAGTTGAAGCTTTCCGGCTGCTGGAGCGGAGAAAGCAGAAACATGAAAAGTAAAACAGCATGAGCTGCGCACAGTGGTCAAAGCGTGGACTCTGCCTTCTCGGACGTGGCTTTTTTGCCCACGGCCACGCATAATAATTTAGCGAGTCCTGTCTGTGTTGTATACACGCCAGTGTGTGCAGTTACGGGGACCACCGAGGCCATTTATTTAGAATGCAGGGCATCGTTTCATTCATCTTTTTCTTGGTGTTTCTTGAGAGTCCGTCATCATCGTCTGTGACTCATTACTAACTAAGTGATAGGAAATTAAAGCATCTGACAATAGCGAACGCGTTATCCTTAATGGACGCATGAAAGGGGTTGAGGTTCCAGTAGACAGCATTACAGCTTGGCGTGGTGTCCTGGTGGCAAAGCCTGTCCCTGGCTGGGTGGAGCTGGGCTGCTGCTTCGGTCGTGTTTCTGGTGAAGGCGTCATGGTCACACCATCAGAATGACTCTCTCCTTCACACTGGTCTAGCCTCTGTTTCCATCAATCAAAACACGGTCTCTGAGCCCCACTGGCAGAGACGTAAGGCCTGCGCTAGCACCGGGAGGCTCCCCCAGGAGCTTCAGGCAACACACAAAGGTCCCTGCTCAAAGCTGGCAAAGGGGCAGGCAAGGTCCTCATCTCCCCACCTGCCGTCCAGGTCCCCTCGTCCCATCCAGGTCTCCTCCCTCCTTCTCCCCGCTCTGCCACCCCCTAGTGGCCTCTGTCGAAAGTCCAGGCATCTTCTTGGGGCTCTTTTTGGAAGCCCCTCTACATCCTGGCTCCTCACCCCGTTTTCTGCGGGGGAGTTAGAGGTGTGCTAGACACAGGAAAGTCGACGCCACCCAGGGTTTTAAGCATGAAAAGGTCTAGATTCCATGTCCTCTTTTACTCTGCACTTGGGACCGACGGTGACTTAATTAGCCCCCTTTTCCGTCTGTAGCACCTGTGATGTACGTTCCAGCTACAGTTGTAAGATTACTGTGAGGAGATGGTGCTCATTCCGTGGAGTATTATGCAACTGTTGCCCAGGGCACACCGTAGCTGCGTCCGCTCTACTGAGAGAGTTAGTTATTTGAGGATATTAAACTGCACGATCGGTTTCGATGTCTCCTGTCCCTTAAGGGAGGGAAAGACAGTGTGGTCGGTGGTGTATGTGGCGGTGGCAGCAGGGCTGGAGGCTGGCCGTGGAGGCCGGGAGTGCCGAGTGTAACCCACCCGCTTCATAGTTAACCCTTGCTATTAAAGCAGAAACTCCCAAGGACCCGTGTGTGGCTGGGGATTAGCTGTCGCGGGAATCCAGTATGCTGTGCTGCGAGATCCTTGTCGTGTCATCGTGCTCACAACATCCAGAACCTCTGACTTTTAAACATCAGCAGCTGTCGATGTGCAGACATCATGTCAACTTTCTCACGACTGTCAAATTTATGAAGATGTGTGTATGCACGTGTGTGTGACCTTTTCGGTTTAATCTTACTTTTTGCGGCATCAGGACACTGTCTCGGCCACAAGAAGGGCTGGCACGGGGGCCGAGAGAGAACGCGAGCACATGCTTCTCTCTGCCACGTCAGCACATGTGCTTTTGAGCTCCTCGCACCCTGATTGGGCAGCGGCCATCGGTCAAGTAAAGAAGCATTTCTGCTGGAGGCGGTGGCCTCATGCGGGCACGGCCACCATGGTACTTGCTGCCGAGGGACTTTGCTGGTGGAGTCATCCATTTTTCCTTCCGTGTGGGGCCAGTTACCACGTAATGCACGTGAGACGAAGACGGACACTCTGCATGTATCAACAGATCTGCTGGGATGAAGAGAAGTTAGGTGGCAGGCGGTGGCACTGACGCTTGTGCCTGTCCCACAGATTGGGTGCCACCACGTTAACTGGGGCTTTTCATATGTTTGGAGTCAAACCTGCCACCTTTGCCTTACTTTTGTGCCAACTGTTCTTCGTTCCCGTCTTCCTCCTTTCCTGCCTTCTTTTGGGTAAATGGAATGCTTCTTAGTATTCCGCTTTCCCTCCTCTGTGGACGTCTTTGTGTGTGTATGTTTTAGTGGTGGCTTCAAACGTTACAACATGCATCTTTAACTCATCACAGTCTTCCCTCAAATATTATCGTGTTACTCTTTTATCTTCACTTTAGTTAATTTTTGATATGATCACGAGGGAAAGCAATCAATGCTATACCTGCTATTTTAGGTGCAGATTAGCTGCTTTCAGATTTGCATTTTAAAATCGATGTGGAAGCAGAGGTCTCTGCCTAATCACAGAATTGATCGTGCGGCTCACGGCTTGACTGGTGGCTGGTTGCTTGCCTACCCGGGTGTTTCATTTCTTCAGAGACAACTCTGTTTTTCTCTTTTGAAATAACTCATGTGAATTAAGAAAATAAAAGGAAGCGTTTAGCAGAAGTGTTGCTTTCAAGGAGAGTTAAAGCAGCCCTGCCTGATAAACAGCCTTGTTTTTTACAGCGAGGTGACGGGAGTCGTCACCTCTCAGACCCTGGAACCATCTTGCTGAGGTCTGACTCGACCAGCTCGTGGTCTGAGAATGTGGATGGAATTGAGTGGCTCCGTTTAGGAGTGACTGTCCTTTGCATAAGACAGAACCTCTTGGCATTGATCTTCTGTCTTTCACAGACAGCCCCTTCTTGCCTTCTCGAAGCGTGACGTGTGGTTGCAACCCACTTAGCACCTCTGCGTGGGTCCCAGAAGTTAGCACCTTATGGGCTGGGGGTGGCTCCTGGCACAGCGCTGTGTATGTGCCAATTGCTTAGTGGTCTCCGTGGTCAGACACAGACCTTAGTGAGGCCACTACTTCAACGGGGTTGACCGAGATGCTCCCGACCAGCCACTGGCTGCCAAAGGATGATTATAAAGCCGTGGGGCCTGTACAGATCGCGTGGTGAAGCATCGCCCCGCCTGTGACGTGACCGGTCCGAACTGCAAACGGTGAAGCCCGTGAAGTGGCGTCTGTCATGGTTTCACGCTGCACAGGGGCTCGAGTGACATCGCGGCGTGAGCGTTTGGCGCGTGGTGTCTCACGGGCTGCGCACAGCGGTGGATTCGCGGCTGGCAGCGGCAGCGGGCGGGTAGAGCCCGGCTGCGGCGAAGGAGACGGGAAAGGGCGTGCCTGCCCGTTCAGGTCACTTCCCGCAGTGCTCGCCTCAGGCGGCGAAGACCCCTGCTTTCAATCTCCATTTTTGCAGTATCAGTGCAGAAAAGGATCATGCCAAGCGACACCCTTCACGAGGGAGGCAGAAAGGATCTGTCTCGCTTTTTCCGGGAGAAAGTCTGTTGGCGAATCTAAACCTCCACGCTCACTGCTGTGGGCGCGGAGTTTGTATGTCGGGCGGTCTGCGTGCTCGGAGCCGGGGCGGGACAGGCCTTGGCGGAATCTTGGCATGCTGGACGTGCAAAACCTTTCGTTGTTGAGGGGAGAAGGAGGCCCAGGGCATTTTATAAACGCTGGCATTAAGTCAAACGCCGTGCCAGTGGGTGCCTCAGGGCGGGTGACACTGGCGGTGGAGTCAGAGCAGCTCTGGTGCTCGTGAGAGTCACACCGAGGTGCTTGTGAAGGAGACCACGGCTGGCGTGGACGTGCAAAACCTCTGCGGTGACCAGCGAGGACTCTGGCCAGGGCCCCACGTGGGGTGCGGGCTCGGAAGGGTGGGGACGAGGGGTGAAGGGCGTGGGCTAGCCTCCCTGCTTGAGTTTCTAGTACTGTCCCAGGAATGTCAGTCAGTGCTGGGCAAAAGCCCCGTCCTTATGATCTAAGTGGAGGCAAAATACAGAAGCCAGGGAGACTTCAGGCGGAAGGCGAGTGCACACAGCGCGGCCGGGGCTTCTCCTCAGTCACCGCTGCCACCACTGTCACTCGGCCTCCTTACGGCTCTTCTCATTAACACAAGGGTGAGCGAGCTGCAGCGCGGACGTGCCATCAGGGCCGGGGGAGGGAAGAGCGTTGGTGATGAATGGTCCTCTTCCCGTAAAGTGCTTTATTCACAGGTTTTTGAACTTCCTTTCATGAGGATTTCAAGCAAAAACGTGCCCTTTGCCCACGCGCTGCATTCGGCTCTTTGCTCCTCAGTTCGCCTGCCCCCTTGGGTGTAACAGAGGTCACCCTGGGAAATAGATTATTGACCCGTCCGAAAGTATTACTATCGGAAGTGGTGAGCTGGGTCAATCCTAGGGAGATAAAATCGGTGCTAAATCTGGTCACTTGGAAGAGTTTCAGTAAACATAAAATTTAAACGACGCGATGCCTCCCTGTCCTTAATAAACAGATGAGTTTAGCAAAGGACCGGCTGCCTGCTACTCGCCGGGCCTCTGGGCACATGGTGACGTCTGGCTTCCTTCTGAGTGTGGGACAGTGCCTGTGAAGGCCTGTGTGTGCTCAGGGAGTGAGGAGACGAGGGGCGGGCCGGCCACTGGCATTGAACCACGGGAAGTTTTGCATTTCTGGGGCCGGGGAGAGGGGTTCCTGGGCTGGCTCTGGGCCGCACCTTGGCGATAATGGCTCTGCGGGCCGTTCCCAGCTGTGCACAGCCTCTCAGCCTAACGCGGGCACAACCTCTAGGGGCTTCCTGCATGACGCGTGCACGTCGTGGGCACACAGAGCGAAGCGTTAGTCTCCTGTTCTGTTTGAGCTCATCCCCTGTGTTCACCCACTTTTTCTGTAGCTGTTTCCCAGCGTGCCGAGTCTAGGGAGTGGGTTCACAGCCCTCGTCCACAGTCCTGGGGCCCACACAGCCCTGGGAGCCAGGAGTCACTCTGCCATTCACTTGGTGACTTGGCCTGAACCGACCTGAAATGATGCGTGGCTGTTTGTAGCTTTTATTTAGCACGACGAGCGCATCCTCAGAACGATCGGACACCTGCCTGCAGAAGCCTTGATGTGTTTCGTTATGGGGTGCTGCCCTAGACCCCCAGGGGAGGGTTGCCTAATGTGTGGGGAATGCCTCCTGTGACCTTGTCAAACCGGACAAGTCCCGGAGAGCGTTTGGGTCTAAGGGTTTGGGCAAGGCAGTGGGACCTGGTGTTGTGTACAGTTTGTAGGTGACTAAATGCAAGCGGCCGAGAGTGTGGGCTCAAAGGTCTTCCCTGGTAAGGACTTGCCATCAAAGGGTCTTGGTGTCCACTGTGCCGGCCGCTGTGACCCTGACACTAACCCCATCAGGACGAGGGCCTTCGCTGAGCACCACCTGAGGTTGCACGCCAGACACATGGAGTAAGGGGTGCTGGGGACCTCAAAAGGGAGGGGCCGCAGCCCAGAGCCCCACAAGGCATTTCCTTGGGTGGAGGCTCATGGGTGAATTCCAGAAGTTTATTTTCTAGCCATGTAAAACAGTATCTCTTGATAATAAAATCTCTAAATTATTGAAAACAGTATGACCAAGTGGCACGGCAACCCCCAAACACTCTAAATGAACTTCCCTCGGCTTTTTCATGCGTCATCCATCACGATGTCATTTTATACTCAGCCCTAAAAAATTAACTCGGTACAGTTCTGGGGGCTTTGCCCATAACCTTTGCGATCGCCGCAGAGCAGAGGTGCCGAGGGCCGTGTCTCCTTTCCTCCAGGGCCCAGCGCGTGTCGTGGTGTCTGCTCCGCGGTAGCAGGGGCCCGGGCGGAGTTCGCTGCTGGAGTTTTTCAGTCGACTCTGGGGATACCGAGTGTCACTCCGACTCCAGTAAGTAATGCCAGTGGCACAGGTAGACGGATCTGACAGGCTTCGGGACTCAGGTCGCAGCCGCGTTCTCCAGCGAAGGCTATCCATCAGCGCCTGGGTCTGCCGGAGCTGGCGAGGGTGACAAGGGAGTAACATCCCTTTCTCTCCCATCGACAGGGTAATAACTCCTCGCTCCCTGGGGACAGATTGTAAAAGCCAATAGCCAGGAGCTGTGAAGCAGGGAGGGCAGAGGAATTGAAAATTAAAGAGGGAGTGGAAATTTTGTGTAAGGCTTTAGTGAGATGGAGTAAAGCGTCAAACGTCAACCTTTTAATTGTCCCATGGTGGACGTCGGGGTTCGCCAGCGCTGGTTTTGCCTGCCTCATTATCGTAGGCGGGTGATTAAAACCATGAACCTCACACAAATGTGGTGAGTGTAGACGTTTCACTAGCAAACGTTCTAAGATGCTGCTGCTGACTCTCCGAGCATTTTAGAAGTCAGTGCTGGGAAGTCTTGATTGACAAGATATTTTAAAATCTCTCCACGAAGACAGATGCCGGAGTCCATCAGGGCGCTTAAAACGTTTCAGCTGACGTCTTCATTTCCTCCTGTGGACGCGCGCAGTGGCGCTCGGGGGCGGCCAGTTTGTGCGCATCCCATGCAGTATTTTTCCGCTGTTCAGAATTTCTGTTTTCAAACCACAATCAAAATGATGTAAATACCATGCGACTCTAGCTTTCTAAGTGCCAACCGATGAGGCCCAGATGGTTCCTAAGGGGTTAGCTTCAAGGGGAGCTTCGTGTTCGTGGCCCCACACAGATAAACGAGATTTGGGGCCCAGACCTTGGTTTGAGCTCAATGCAGCAGAAAGAAAAATCTAACTTTTTAGCAAACTGCGTGATTCAGAGAGGCCCTGAACGCTGCCTGCTTTATGGGAAACGCCGTTCTTTCGTTTTTAAACCAGAACTGGTGTTTAGTTAAATCTCCTGTGGACTCAGTTCACTGAAGGTGACAGAAGTACTCACTCGAGCTCAATGAGAAGTAGACGCGACAGTAAATTTTTCAGGCGGCGACAGCAGATCTTGTTATAGGAGTGAGAACGGGGGTCAGGGCGAGCCCGCTGGTGATGGAGGAAAAGGAGTAAATTCATTCTGCTCCGCGCACTTTGTCAAGTGCCAGGAGCTCACACTGAGAGCCAGTCACCCGTTCTCGTCTTACGGCCCCAGAGGTCACTCGCTTGCTATAAATCACGGCACCGCGGACACGCAGCCACCGAGTGCCACTCGGGACGAAATAAAAAAGAGGGATGCCGCCCGGCGTGGCGGGGACGCAGCATTCCAGCACGTGCTGGGGTTTAATGCCGTCTGCGCTCGGGTATTGATCTCCCGAATCAAGTCATTAAAATGTGCAGTTTTTGTTTATTGGAATGAAGCAATTAAATGGTCCAGTTATGCCAGGCCTTACCTTTTCTGATGAAAACTATTGATTTCTTGCCACAGCTTTATAAGCGACAATGTTTTTGATTACTCTTGACAAACCTCCTTGGAGTGTTAATTAAAACGGCAGCAGCTGCGCAGGTGTGGGGGTGGTCAGGTGCCGGCCGCCCCGCTCCCGGCTCCCGGCTCCCGGCTCCCGCGTGTTCTGCAGCCTTGCATAATGAGTGGGGCGCACAGGGGGGCAGATATCTTCATCAGCAGAATTAGCATCTTCACTTCCTAGGTGACACGCGTTTGAAGCACCGGCTCACTCCTGCCACGGCCGTCGACCAAACTGTGTTCTTTATGTTTTCTTTTCATTTTGTCGATGTCCAGTGAGTGGCCGTTTTTGCTTCCGAGGTAGCCAATATCAAACACGTATTTATACGGGAAATCGCGGAATCAAATAAGGCCCTTCCCGTGCTTCTGCAGACGGAGCCAGGAATAGGCCAATGATTCCATTGAACACTTTAAAAACCTCATCAGTGGGAGAGCCTCAGGTCGGTTTTAAGAAATATTTAAGAAATATTTTCCTGCTCGTCTTTGGGACCTGCATAGAATATGATTATCTAGGCTAATACTCTCTCAAAGACTATATTCTATTAATTTATAATCATACTTTTCCTCGTAGCTGTCATGAGATTCCTTTTAAAAAATTAAAAATACTCAATAGTTATTTATAAAACAGAGGCAAATGATATTCATGTTTTCACGAAGCTAATGATCTCTCCATTAATGCTATTTGTTCTGAATCTGGATTCACTGATGAGTTCGTTAACATGGGCATCGAGGTGAACTGTTTGAGTTTTTGCATAATGCCCAGAATATAAGTAATTGAAATTAGATTTAGAATCCTCTGTGATCTGTTGTGCATAGGTGCCAAGGCAGCTTGCACGTCTCAGATTTATAGCCCCGAAAAGAACTTTAAAAGGTCATCTAATCCAATCCCCTGCTGCCTAAGTAGCTGCTTAAAAATGCACTATTTTTCATTAGTCTGGAATTTTAAAAAGGATTAATGAATTTGTAAATGTATTATTTACAATGTTCTGATCACATAGGTCTAACTGGAGCTGTTTGTTAGACTGTGAAATGAAAAGTTTTTTTTTTTTTAATCAGCTTCTCTCAGTAGAATGTCATGTGGTTTACGAAGTTATTTTTTCCCACTTATATTTTTTCATTCAATCAATAATCAAGCTTTGTAGCTCAAGAAAATGTTTTATAATTTTTTTTTTATAAATCTCTAGCTCAGTTTACTTAACTGACTTAATAATGATTGTATGCTCTAATTATTTGAAACTAAGTCACTATTTCACAGCTTCTGGAAAGCATAAGTAAATCTTAAACTGTTTCTTGTATGTTGGGGGTGAGAGAAATAAGTTCACATAACTCCAATATAGTATTAGTACTAAAATTTAAACCCCTATTTCTAACGCATTACACAAATAGTAACTGTGTTCTGCCAACTACTCAAGCAAAACATTATCAATAACAAACATAGAACGGCTTTGCAGCATCTCAGAATTCTAATCTTGGAAACTGTATTTACTTCTGCATAACCAACCATCCTTAAACTCAGTGGTCTAAAGCAAAGAAATCGTGTATTTTGTTCACGAGTGTGCGCTTTGCTCAGAGCTCGTCAGCCGGAGAGGCTGGACCAGAGGCTGGAGCATCCGCTTTTCAGATACTCCCTCGGGTGGCTGGCTGTCAGAGAGGAGCTCAGTGTGGCCGGCTCCCAAGGGAACAAGGCAGAACGACATGGCCTTTTAAAATTCGAGCCTCAGAAGGCACATAGCACCCCTTTTGCTGTGGCCGAGGCATGACTGAGGTCTGCTCAGGTCAAGTACAGGGGACAGAGAGGAGCTTCAAGGTCAGATCTTCAGAAGAGCTTGTGGGATGACAGATATGGCCATTTTTTGGATGATACAATTTGCCACAGAAACCATTTGTTCAATCCCTTTGTAAACATGCTGTTTTGAATATGACTTAATTCGAGAGAGGTAACACGCGATTCTAATAATCAACTATATTATTTAAACAATATGTTCTACATTGTGTTTTATTTTAGATAAAAGAGCATAAAGATAGGTCATTTCTAGAGAGATAATTGGTATGAACACTTTGAAATCTGTAGTCTATAATATAAGATACGTTGGGAAATAAAAACCATAGATTAAAAAAAGTAGTAATTGTTTAGCCAATGTCTATGTCACTATCCTTTGAAAATCAGTTACATTTTGATGAAAAGGGTACACTGTTTCAGAAAATTCTATTTGGCGCATTGTCATATATTGTTACACTGGAAACGCAGTGTCATTTGCTGTAGCAATTGGGTTTGATGTTTGCTGAAAGCCGGGATTGCTAGATTGTAGAATTACGTACCTGGCGTTTTCCAGTGCTCTTTCATTCATTCAATGAATATTTATTATGCTCCTGCAATGGGCCAGGCACTATTCTAGCCACTTTAAAAATTATTTGCTGAGTGGTACTTTTAATGTCCACAATAATGTATGTGTAAATTTTATTTAACAGGTACATTTCTCTGTGCTCTGCTCTTTTGAACCATTGAATAGGGTTTCTTTTAAAAATGTCTAATCATGAAAAGAAGTAAGCGACAGAGGCAATTTTTAGAAGCTATTGGAGGGTTCATCTTGTTCTTGGAATGTAATTAATCTGCAAATGGAACTTGTACTGTTTGATATAAATTGTTCATTAGAACATAGAGACCTCTCTCTCAAAAAAATAACTTATTTAGCCATTTATTAACATATTTTAAAAATGTGGTTGTGGTTTCTTATCTGCCCATATAACAATTTCACTGACTCAAAATTCCAGCATAGATCTCCTCATGATAATTGTCAACCAGCATTTGCTGAGAAGCACTGCACTGTCCCGGGCATCTCTGCATGCACCATGCAAAGTCTGCTCTTGAGAAGAAATCTCTGAAGGCGTATGATGACCTCATTTCCCAGATCAGTCTCCCTGCTCTCACCTCCATTCCCGCAGGCTCTCCCTTACCTATGTCACACCACCCACGATAAAGAAGGGGGGCGCCACAGTAGTGGTGCTTGTGAGAACAACGCGTTACCTAAGTCACGTGCCCGGGTGTCTCGAGATCGTAGATTTCGCTTACACAGAAAACTGCCCGGCACGTCAACTGTTCTCTGAGACCTGGCCGGCCCCCAAACACGAGGGGCATCGCTACGTCCCTGACGTGGGTAGTCTGAGATCGTGTCCTTAGATGTACATTATCTACCCTCCGTGTCTCCTGCACTAAAGTGGAGTTCCGTTTAAGGAGCAATGTTTTCCTCTCGAGACCTCCCAAATCTATTGCCCTCACATCCCCAGTTTGAGCCAGGCAGCAGTGACGGCAGGGACCGCAGTGGGTGCAAGGAACTCCAGACGTGTGGATTCGGTATCCCGCAGGTGTCCCGTGAGGGCGCGTCCCCCAGCCCCTCCTTCACTGTGCTCGCGTCACCTTCACACTCAGCCACGCGGGCTGTGCAGTCCTGTCTCTCCCTTCCTAGTGGCACATGTCCCTCTGGAATAACGGTTTCGTGCACCACTGGGAGGGGCGTGGAGAGGCCGCCTCGGTTCGAAGGGCTGCGTCCGTGTGGCACGTCACACAGTGGTCGGTGCACGCGGAGGGGAGCGTGTGCCAGGGGTCGGCCCGTCCTTTGCAGCGCGCTCGCCGCTTTCTGTTTGTTGGGGGGTGTTCCTGGGTGGGGTTTTACCGGCTTGTCTGTCAGACGTGGCACATGTCCACGAGCAAAGTCTGCGTCCCCTGTGGAGCTGTGTCACTCTTCTCTTCCCTCCACAAGAAGCTCGCCCCTGCCAGCCGTGCTGGGCTCTGGAGCTGCCTGCGAGAACTTTGGCACAGTTTCCTTAACCTGCAACAGTACGAGCGAAGCTCCCCTTTGATAAAAGAGCTGGAGGGCTTTGGCCCGGAGCCACTAAGGATGCAGGCGACTCCGCTGCTCTCTGATAGAATATTCCACCAAACGCTGAAAAGTTCTCTCTCAGGTCCCCAGAGATGGCCCAGGCACTTTGCTGGTACTTAACATATATCAACTGTCACCCGGCGGCCGTCGGTGTCAAGCCGAACACAATGGAACATCCAGATGGCCTAAACAAAGCGAACAAATGTTCACCGCTATTAAAAGCCGTTTACATCAACTTCCAGGATTTCATGTAGTGGGGTTTATATTGTGTCACCGTGGAGCCGCTCAGCTCTGTCCATGGCGAAGACCGGCCTTTTGTAAACTGTTGCTGGGGCTCTGGGCACCTCTGGGGGGAGAACCTGGAGGGTTCTAGGACACTGAGGAATGTCAGCAGGTCACGCAATTCCAGGCCTTTTAGGTGACTTGCCCCCTGTGCTGTCCTCGTGCGGGTTGTCCGGGTTGTGGGTTGTCCTTGCAGCCCGGGAGCTGGCGGGACCGAGCCACGGCGGGTGGGTGGGGGCTGCTCTCCACCGCTGCAGACAGCCTTCACCTCCCAGCTCCTCGCAGGGGACATTTACGCAGCCAACGGTTTTGTTTTCTTCCTCCCAGAGGCGGTGATGCTACATCCTGTCCCACCAAGGGTTAACATCCACGAGCGAGCAGCCTCGTCTCTCTGTCTTCTTCCTCTGACCTCTCTATTGAGTCTCCTTTAAAATTCCAGATGCGCTGCCTGCTCTGCTGACCCTTTGTTGTGTTGCCATTAGTAACTAATATGAAGGCCATGCCGCTTCTTTCTGGTTAACGGAGGGTCTAGAAAAACTGTCCCTGTTGTAAGGGTAATCACTATTTTGTCATAATGTACCTAAAACAACGAGTAAATACTGAAGGCATACTGTTCGTTCATTTGCCATAAAATTCCAAGATTAGCAAGAACGGAAAAGACCCTCGCACATGCAAGCTCAACAATTAATTTGAATAACTACTTTCTCTATAAATAGGTAATTTTCATGTAATTTTATGTTATATTTAGGTTACATTGTATACATTTGAAAAATCAGTAAACACCATTGGTTGTGTCATTTCTAAGTGATCCTGCTTCAAGTTTGCTGATGTGTTTTTTAAAGATGGATAAACTCTTATTAATCAAACCCACATGTTTGAGGAACTAGCATTTGCTGGCCTATTTTCTCCAGAAATAACCTTTGTTTTTAAGTTAAGATCAAGGAGGGGATCGAACGATGTCCTGTGCCGTGACACAGAACTGAATTTTGCTGGTGGTGTGCCACCTTCTCAGAGAGCGACGTGGGGCTGCTGTGAGCACAGGGGAGGGGCTCCATTTCGACCGCAGCGGGAACACTTGCGTTTTCACAGTTCCGGTAAATCGAGTTTGGATGGCCTATGTGCTTGTAGGGTTCTAGACCTTTCTGTCACCACGTGAGAGTCAGCGCTTTAGCACCCATGTTTAAGTTTAAAGAAAAATCAAGTGTCCATCTAAAGTTAATCTGCAACAGTTGGATTCCCTGTGTGTGGTGATAGGGATGCACGGGACACACGAGGCCCCTGGGAGCCTGTGAAACCTGTCGCTGATCATGCTCCCGTAGACGCTCTGCCGAGAGAGTGACGTGACAGCAGTGACAGTGTCGCCCGCATCTCTGCGATTTGGAGCAGGGAGATCATTTTATCGGTCATTGGTACGTGCAGGATTTTTCGTGGATGTCTTGGAGCGATCGGATAGGAATTTAAAAAATGCGGAGAGCTCAGATGTGACAAGAAAATGTAGCAAAACAACAGCTTCGGTTTTTGCCAAGGGTCAAGCACTGTGCCCACTCTCGATAGGCCATTCCCAGCGGCCTGTCGTCCCCGTGTGAGCGGCCGGCTTCCTGTTTACGCCGGTGCACAGCCCCACATCCGGGCGCTCGCCGGCGGCCCAGGGTTTTCCGCACACCCCGGGGGAGCTCTTCCTCAACATGGCTCATTATTTATCATTCGAGCGAGCCATTGGAATTTTGTTAATTCCTGTTTTACTTAGCACACACACAATGCCATCATTATCTAGGAGAAGATGATGTTAACTTGTAACGTTACCCACAGTGCTAATTAAGTGACCTTTACAAAACAAACCTGACCGCAGAGTGGATGAAATAGGGAGAATGCCAAGTTTGTTTACCTCCCAGGCCTTCGGGAATGAGCCCCGAGGTCAACAGCCATAAAAACCCACGTCGCGGTGTGAAGACGGTCAGTACTTTGTTTTTACTAATTTGGTCACGATTTAGAAAACTCCTTAGCTTCAACTAAACATTGAGTTAGCTGAAGTTTAGTTTGTGTCATCCTCATTTTTGCCTCTTTCACCTCTTAGATACCCAGATTCTTCATCATTTCTCCCTGTCCCTTACCAACATTGGAGAGATTACGAGAAAAGAATCTAGTTCACACTCAAGTATAAAGGGCGGTTTGCTTAGTAGTCAGCTGTTCCTAGGGCTGTTTCTATTTAAAATAAGGTAGAATTCTAGGCTCAGGGAAGAAATTCTGGACATTTAGGCTTCATGTATCTCAGGAGAGCTCTTGTGGCATGCAGATACTTCCCGGTCACCCGGAATTATATGAACTAAAAAATGTGTCATCAAAGCCCGATCCACATGCATTTTCTTGTATGGTGATATGGTATATTTTTAAAAACAATTCCAATTTAGACACAGTTCAAGTTGAGACTTGTGTTGCGAGAAGCTACATACTTTAGATGTCTTATTTATTTTCTCCTTAAAGTCTTCTAATGACCTTATTTCTGAATTGTGTCTCAACAGAAGAGGCATCTTATTTCCGTTTTCTTATGTCTCCTGAAACATACTATCCTTTCAGACATTTCTGAATGTCATAAAATCATTTTTATGAAAGTTAAATTTTCCTGACTTCTTATCAAGTCCTATTTTCAAAGCAAAAACTTAAATGCAATTCCAGTTTTTAATTCGCCCCTGCTTGCTTGCTCACATGAGCGGGCGTAGGTGTCCTGGGTATCAAATGTCACTCAGGTATTTGGGGAATGAGAGTATAAACCATGTAAAATAAATGGTGATAGGCTCTTGTTGAGAAGCTGATGAAAATGAATATTCCGATTGAAGATGGTTTGTTATGAATGAATGCTTTGGGTTCTATAGCATTTGCAATGTTTATTCGCAGCTTCTGCCTGAATCACTGAGAGGAACACGTTTGCTGCGTAGTAACTGACGGAGAAATCTCTGAACACGCTGCACACCGATCTGTAAATGAGCGCAGGTTAAAGCTGGGAGCCTGGATTCATCTGACACCAGGTTTCACTGTCACGCACCTGGTACATGTGTGATGACAGTAAGCACGCAATATGCGGTTAAGGGAGTATATCCCAAAAGTTAAAAAACCCAAACAAACCAATGACTTAGTGACTTCGGAAAGAACTAAAAACACGACTCTTGCTTCTCCAGCGAGGGCTGAAATGCATCCACCTCTAAAGGCAGAACTCCACGGGACTGACGAGCTTGGACTGTCATCACCCATTGTTGTCGGTTTTGCTGGGCCTCGGGAGGCAGTGGGCAAAGTCTCATGACCTACAAGGGGTCTGGTGGCTCTGACGTGACACGATTTGGTTGCTTCCTCAGAGTGCTACCCCTCTCCTTCGATACACAGTCTTCTTTCGAGCGTCCTCATTGTACCAAGCTCCCCCATTGCCGCAGCTCTGAGTTTATATTTAGAACACAGGGCGATATTGTTTACCCGCGCTCCCTTTTCTATTTTCTTAAAGAGAATTTTCATGACTCGCTTTCGTTTTGGGTCGTATGGCTAATTGATTAAAAGGGAGTAAAAATTCAGGTTCTAGGCAAGTACTCCCCAATCAGCCGTGTTTATAAACACAGCTTTCTAAACAGAGGCCTGATGTGCTGCTGGCGGCCGATGGGCTAAACACGCGAACCCCTGGAGGCCCGTGCGGGCACGCGTCGTGGCTCTCGCCAGGCAAGTGTCCCCGCTGAAGGCCTTCCCCCCGCAATCAAGACTGAAGTCAGAGGAAACCGTGTTCCCTTCGGAGCGCACGTCAAGGCGAGATGAGGACGTCTAGGAGGCTGCCGCCTGGATCACCTGTCTGTGACAACATCATTTTAACCAAATGTGACTTTCCTCACCCACTGCCAAGAGGGTTGCAGACTCTCTTCTCGAGAAAAGCTCGACTTCTAATACCTTTGGCGTGGCGGCGGAGTGTACGGTTTCTTCTATTATTACACATCATCTTTTCTTCAACTGCTTGTTACAGAGATTTTCGTAAGATTTATTTGGTTCTGCGCTCACAGTGTCAACAGATTTTTAGCAATGTTTACACGTCTTAGAAGCGTAATGTTTCCTAGTCACAGGTCAGTTCTTAAGGACGGTCCGTTCTCTTTCTCTGAACCTAGCCTGTCCTCGTCCTTTGTCACAGGAAGGTCGTTCAGTCCCCAGATTTAGACCTACTATGTGCCACTCACTTGGGACACAGCGGGGCCATCGCAGTCCCGGGAGCCTCGTGTTTAACAGGGGAGGCGAAGTTCACGGTACCGTGTGAAACGCAGATGAGGGTAGGGACTGGCTTTCCCGTCTGGAAAAGCCGGGGGGAAAGGACTCTTGGCTGTGTCTTGGCGAGAACCGGAGTTAGTCCCACGAACGTGGCATGGGCAGGGCAGGATGCACCTCTGCGGTGGCAACAGCCTTGGCTTGGCTCTTTGGTTGCGCTGAGCGGGGCTGTCTTTTGTGCAGAGGAGTGAGTGGAGAGAATCGACACAGGAGGCAGTTGGTGGCGAAGGAGAGTGTTACGGGGTGCAGAGAGCTGTGGCGGCTCGTGGGGACTCTCGCCAGGCCATGTGTTAATGACAAGTGGCGTCGGTCAAACTGGGGCCTCTGTCAAGTTCCCGTTTCATCTTCCTGGTAACCCCCAGGAGCCACAGACTTTGAGTGTCACTGTTTGCAGAGGGTCAGGCTCATGGAGACAAAGTATGTAGTGGGGCCTCACGCGGAGGAAGTGGCGGAGGGACTTGGAGCTGGGCACGTGTCAGAGCGTCTGAGCACGGCACGTCCTGCTTGGCCCAGCTCTGCAGGCCTGTTTCCCCCTCCTGAGTGGATCAGCTGCTTTGCCTCGTCAGCTTCCTGGGTTCTCCGTGGCCCAGACATGGATGCATTATTCTGGGGACAAGCCAATGAGAACCGTGACAATGAAAAATGACAAATGATCCAAAGTTTCCTCTTCTGCTTTCCTTTCAGTCTCGTTGTCACAAGATTGCTACTCTTGAAATGCCGAAGTTTTGAAAAATATAAGAGTTTCCTATTCGTTGTAGTCTAGCTTGTGAGCTGAGAATCTCCTGCAGTTCAGATCACCCTCATGGATCGGGGTGAAAGGCCTGTGGGGCGCAGCCCTAGCACCGGACAGAATGCCGTGGGTTTGTAGGAGTTTGTAGAGATGACCCAGGTCGAAAGCTTTGCAAAGGTTGCTATAAATTTTAGTGAGGAATCGAGCAAGATGCAACTGGATAAGAGAATGAAAAGGAAGCGTGGGCGAGCGCGGCAGGGCTGGAGGGGGTCACGGGAACGGGGCCCTCCCACCACGGTGCTGTTTTCCTAAGGGGACGGCTGCCTGTGAAGGCCAAGGGGACTCTGTCCCCCATGAGCTAACACAGTCCATTCATTCGTTTTTGGATGTCATTTAACCCCATCACATCCATTTCAGGCACGTGGATTAGACAGAGCAATCATGTGCTTTGCCTCAGACTCGATTTCCAGATTGTGCGTTGGGTTATGCAACTTAAGATGACGATAAGGCATAGTGTAAGTTCTCTTTTAAAAAACTGGCTGCTCAATTTCCAATACCTGTGATTTGTGTGACATTGATTTGCTTCAAATTTTCTAAAACGTACATTTCTTTCATTTTTATGTACAATAACAATGATGGCTCTTAAAAATGATGGCTCTGCTTTTCATTTTCATAGTATATCTTAATTTAAGATTTTTAAAGTCTGTTTTCTTGCAGTAGCATTTGAAATGATTCCAGTCCCAGCATTCCTGTTTCCTTCCTGTTAAAAAGTGATGATTCCTTTAAAGACCTTTGGATAGTGTGTGTCAAGGATTTCAATTTTCTTGCTCAACAGTGCACACTTACCTAATCCATTTGTTTGCAAGCAACTTAACACCAAGGAAAGCCACACACAAACTCAGGGTGTTTTTACAACTGTGTTTCTGCAGGACAGAAAAGATAAGGCGCGTCAGAGTTAACTCCCTGTGAGTTCGTTTATTTTACAACTTTTTCAGTTGCCGTATGAACTTGCTCCCTTGTTGGTGGAATTTCGGACCTTAAAGGTGGATGGATGACTTTAGAATCTGTTTACTGCGAAGCGAAAAGCAGCTGAGACTGAGAAGGAAAAAGGAGGCGGGAAGAAGCATTTTCGGGGAGCAGCCTTATGATTTAGGATACTAGTAAATTACTAGGAAGTTGCGCAACTGCTTTTTCATGGACTTAACTAATTATAGCCCATGTGCGCTGTGTCTCATCCTGCGGATATGCAATGTAATTCCTTTTAGAGAAGCAATAACATGCTGTTAACATTGTGCCATATCAGCTTATGCAAAGGGGTTTCTTAGAAGGGG